>JAJONR010002816.1:0-75244 GCA_029582245.1 Solanum etuberosum
CCCCCCCCCCCCCCCCCCCCCCCCCCCCCCCCCCCCCCCCCCCCCCCCCCCCCCCCCCCCGTTGGGTGGTAGAGATAAAAATATATTTGAAATTTTAAAAATAAGAAAATTGTACGGAGTATGGGTAGAGTAAGAAAAAAAATTAAAGAATGAAGTAGAGTTTTGAAAAATGTTTTCCTTAATTTTGGAGGCGAAGTCATTTTTCTTATATTTGAGGAAAATGAGTTGATTTGAAAAATATTTTCCAAACATTTAAGCTGACCAAACATGGAAAAATTGGAAAATATTTTCCAGAAAATATTTTGCTCCATACCAAACACACACTTAACATATTAATTATTGTCATTAAAGACTTCTAAAGACCGAATGCCAAATTAGCGAAGGAAAATTTAGTCGCTAGAAAGGACATATAACGATCTGAACTTATGTTGTCGTTAAATGTTCTTTTTACGATCAGATTTCAAAGTTGTAGTTAACTTTTAACGTCGAGATTTGTAATTATCGACGACAACCTGTTTTTTTCAATTGTTATTGACTTCTAGCGACCGAATTTAGACTTTTAACAACCGAACTTTTCCTCATTAAAGACCTTATTTTTTTATAGTAGTGTTTCTTTTCTATGACTCAAAATATGATGAACATTAGATATATGCTCAACTTAAACACGCATTTGACCCAGAAATAGTGATAAAGTATTCATTAGATGAAGATAGACGACTTCACTAATTCTCAAGTATTTGATCATTTTAAAAATAAAGGCTGAATTTAGATTTAAAAATGTTGTGGTTTTGACAGAAAAGAGGAACATGTTATCTCATCTCCATAACAAGTTGTAGATAAGTTGTTATTTTCTTTTGCAAAGCTATAAAGGGTTTTAGGTATAATAAACAAATGAAATGGGAATGTCTTATCAAAATTCTCGTATGTTCAATACACTATTTTTTGTGTGTGAGCTTACTGGTAATTTGTAAATAAGAAACCCCCTTTGCTTTCCTATGAGTCCGGCAAAAAACAAACACTTTTTGGGCACTACATATCAAAAGGACCCTCCTTAAAAACACATATCAGAATGGACACTTCGCCCAAAAAAGGGTGAATTGTGCCAAACAAACATTAAACCCCGTCTGTTCACCCCCAAATACATCACAAATATTTTAAAGTAGTTCACCCACAAACGGGTGAACTACAACATTTTTAATAGCTTTTACTTGAATCTATATCAAATCTAAGCTTTAAGTGTATTTTGAAGTCTATTTGATACATAGCTTTGTGAGTTTCTTCAACGATAAAAATATATAAAAAAAATGAGAATTATTTTTCTTGAAATAAAATTGATTTATTTTCTTACCATCAATAGTAATAATCTATTGAGGTCGACGAGGACAACGATTCCTCTTATGACTAGTTTCCCTACATAAACTACATCATTGTGCCATGAATCTGAAGAAAAATCCATTTCATGTCTACGATACCTAGTACTTTTGGGTCCAAAAGTTCTCAGATATTGAGTATTCGCAATTCAAGAATCTAACATGTGAACCTACTATCAAACAATAGTCATTCATTATTTTTCAATATAAGAGATTGCTACGGAGCAATTTTCTTTCATACAGTAAAAAATAATGATTAAAGTTACCATTTAAGAAAAAAATGAAAGGATTCTACCATTAGGGTAAATTTGTATCGGGGTGATGAAGTTTTTTACGAAGATGGTTTGGTTAGATATAGTCTAATTCAGTACGGTCCAACAATACTAGGCGTCGTAGATAATGAATGATTAAATTGCAAATACTCAATATGTGAGAAGGTGTCGTAGAAATGAAATGGACATTGCTCAAGGTCGCATCAATGTAGTTTATGTAGGAAAATCAGTCATTAAAGGAATCGTCGTCCTTATCGACCTCAATAGTTTTTTTTACTATTGTTTGTAATATACCCCATTTTAATCGGGTCAAAATAGTGTACAACATATTGGTGATTTCTAAATTATTTAACTAACTTAAGGAGTCACCACCTAATTATTACGGTGAATTAGGACATCTAAAATTAATTAAAGTCGTTATCTAAAGTAAACTCCATTTTATAATCTACTAAATATAAGAGGTAAGAGTTCAATTAATCCTAAAGGGAAGGGTAGACATTCTTTAAGTTCTATTAAAAATAGTTAACCAATCGTACTTGATTAATTAATTAGACTATGTGATAACTGATTTTAGAGGGAAAAAAGTTTAAGACTTGGATAAATTCCAAAACTTACAAGTTAAAGAAAAAATATTTATGGAATTTTTTTTAAATCTAAACCAAAAAGAGTTGGGCAAAAACGTTGTTGTAATTTGTTTTTAACAAAAAGTATTTGGATGCAAAATGAGTAATTGCGAGAAAATTTTAGTGAGGAACATTTCTAATTAAATTATGTTGGTTTCTTAAGTTTAAAAAGAAAAGGCTCTCTTTTATGTGATAAAAAAAGGAAATAAATGTTTTCGTTCTTGTGTTATTGTCTTATTTTGATTTTGGTTCCTATGATACCTTATTAATCATACTTACCCTTTAATTAATTAAAGTAAGTGATTTCAGTCCTTTTACTAACAGTGAATATCAATTTAAACAAATCAGTTACCGCTAGTAGGAGTATTTTTGGCATTACAACAAGAAACACTTCTATGCATAGAACCAAACCTAAACATATAACAAGTTTATAAATTCTCCCGTAACATCCTTTCTCACACCCAAGTATACAACCATATCCTAGCCCTACTCCCTTCTTCAATTTGAATGTGAATTAATCCTCTAATACACTACACTGTCTGTTCGTTGGTTGATGAACAATTTTTCTCTTTAGTTGCCTCTCCAGTCCCCACTTATATGAGAATACAATCCAGTCACTCCTCATGCAACACAGAAAAAAACACATTACACTTATTGAAGAAAAACAATTTCATTCAATTTGACAGTGAAACTCCGAAGTAAGAATGGGCTACAATTCACTCCGACGTGTAAGTACTCAATTAATTAAGTTATATCCTAAATGTTTGATTATATGGAAATCTAAGTAAAAAATAGAGTTACATAATTATTGACACAACATCTAATATTTCACATAAAGAATAAATACCATTTTTTAAAAAAAAACTACAAGAATTAAAAAAATCAAATATTTATAGTGCATATTCTAAATTTGTATGACATATTACATTTTGCGCTTGTCCTACTTATTAGAATGACATAAGCATATTCTTGTTTTAAAAAAATAATAAATGAAGATAAAATTCAAAAGTGCACACAATTAAATGTGTAGTAGTCATTAACTATGATACAAATAAGTCACTCTTTAAGAACTGAAGTTTGCATAACTCAAACTCAAAATTAATTTATATTTTCATGATTGGTTACATATTTTTGTGTTGGATTTGTATTATTTATATTCTTTTTTTGGAGATGTTTATTCTTATAACACTAATAGATTAAACTTTTTCTTTCACACGACAGATGAAGGTGAAGATTCATATATGTACATCATTAAATTACACTATAACGGTTGGTGGGTGTTTGAGCCAGTGATGAACTATGTTAATGGACATATAACTTATTATGACTATTGCAATGGAGATGAAAAATTCATTATTCAGATGAGGCAGTGCATGAAAAAGTTTAAAGTCAATGATAAAAAAGTGAAATTTTGGTTCAAGTTTGGACCTTATTTTGAGACAAGTATAAGACTTTTGTCAACTTATTTAGATATATATAACCATGTCTAAGAAATACCTAACAGTAGAGGGGTGGAAATATTTGTGGAGCACACGAAAGAAGACCAATGGAACTATGATATAGCTGATTCTGAGGGCAGCCCACTACAAGGTGGGCAAATTTGGTAGATGTGGATGTAACAGAGAAAAGTGATGCCACATGGGAAAAATGTGAGTCATTTAATGACTCTGATTATTCCTTGGAAGAAGATGATATGATTTGTGATAAAATCATTGACTCTACTGTAGAATAGGTTGGCCTTAATGGGAGAAATAGATAAAATCAAGTTAAAGAAAGAACAATGGAGGTTGGAGTTGCCTCAAACAAGTTGGCTATGCTTCCCAATGACACTCAAGAAATTGATTGTGCTACATCAGATGAGGAATTAATGAGTTTACATGGAGATTCTAATGATGAAAATCTTAAAAGATTCACTATTTTTAATCCAACTAGGGATTTGGAGGATCCAAAATTTAAGTTTATGCTTAATATATTTTTTAGCAATAACAAAGAATTCGAGTGGGCAGTTGAGGTACATGTTGTGTTCCAAAAAAGAAGACATCAAGCTTAAGAAGAACGAAAGTACAAGGTCAAGGACAATTCGTAAGGTGTCAAGTTGCAAATGGCTCATATTTGCATCAAAGTCTAATTAAGATGAACCTTTCAAGATCAAGACAATAGGCCTTGACCATTCTTATGGCAAACAAATAGATAACAAGACTATCGACTCTGAATTTTTAGATAAAAAGTACGTAGACGAATTTAGAATAAATCCAAGTTGGGGAGTAAAAGAATTCCAAACTCATGTGGTGAGGACTCATAATTGTACTATTACTCGAACCTAAGCTTATATGGCAAAGAGGAAGGCATTAGATCTAAATACAGGAACTAAAGAAGAACAATTTGATATGTTATGAGATTATTGTGCTGAGCAAAGGAGGAGAAATCCAGGGACTACATGTATATTGAAGCTGAATGAAAGTCCAAAAACAATGATTAATGATAGAAAAAGATTTTTGAGACTTTATATATGTTTTACAGCTTGAAGATAGGGTTTTTTAAGCAGGATGTCGACCTATATTAGGGGTTGATGGATGTCATTTGAAAGGGCACCAAAAGGGGAGTCAACTATTAACAGTAGTAGGCATTGATGAAAACAACAACATATATCCTATTGCATTCGCAATTGTAGAAGGTGAGCTAAAGGAAACATGGAAGTGGTTTCTAACGCTTCTTGATGAGGACCTAGGAATATCACAAAATCCTTTTGTAAGGAGTTTTATTTCTGATAAACAAAAGGGTTTAATTATAGCATTTGATGATATAATGCGAGATGTTGCGCACAGATTTTGTGTGAGACATCTACACAACAGTTTCAAAACAGAAGGTTTTGGAGGATAAACAATGAAGGATATCCTATGGAAACTTGCTAGGGCAACTACTGAATGAAAGAGATGGAAAAAATAGATTCAAAAGAGTACATGAAGAGTTATAGTCCATCCGTCCTGTGAATTGTCAACTTTGAGCAATGGCCTAAGGCAGGTATTGAACCACCATTGCCACAATTATAAAAATCACAACCAGGTAGACCAAGGAAACTAAGGAAGAGAGGGATTGATGAGACAACTCAAAAAGAATCAGATTCGAGAAAGCTTACCTTGTTAAAAGTATCAAGAAAAGACAGAAAAAAGCATTGTGGATCAAGTGGAAAATTAGGGCACAATAGTAGAAAGTGCCCTACCCTTATGGGGAGAATCAACTTTGAAGTTTAACAATAACAAATCCATCAACAAGTCAAAAAGGAAGGCCCTTCTACACCGAATAATGCAACATAAGTAAGTAGTCAAATAAATTGGTTCTTTTCAGTTATTGTTATCTACTTAATAATGCAACACAAGTAGTCAAACAAGTCCAGGATAGTGATAGTATTTTTTTAATTGTAGGGTACAAACACCATTGTTGAGTGTGCGAAATCGATGCAATCCAATTCCTTTATAACTGAATAAACTGTAATTACCTTTCTTGTTATCTACTAATGTTGTTTGTATCCTACTTACTATCTGACTTATTTTCTTATATATATTGTAGGTCAATCAACTTAACCAACCAAGGGTGCCAGAAGAGCAATCGAGAAGTTCTGCTTTCATTTGAGAAGAAATTGATGAGCATTTTATAGAAGGTACAAGGTCATTCTTCATCGAGAGAATGGGAATACAATACATACCAATATCAAGATTACAAATACTTTCTTGAAGTAGCAAGTGGGCACGAAGTGACCCACGAGCCAAGAAGAAAAATGTTTCTCAATAAATAAGTTAAAAGAAAATTGATGACAATACATACACGAGTTTAGAGATAGTTCTTTCATTATGACTTTGTATAACATTTATATTCATGGATGATTGTGTTTTCTCTTTTGAAACTGTATGCAACTTAAACCGTTACCTTTCCATTGTCAATCTTCATTACAGTTCTTCAATAAGTCACGAGAAAGATTTTTTTTTTAATTCCACAAGGATAAAATCAATGAAAGACGAGAGAATCAATTATTGAATTCTCATGAGAATTTGAAGTTACTAATTTAAAATTTATGCATCAGCTTCAAGTTCACAAAAGATAAGTTTACACAGTTGCTTGTCTATCAATTAGATGTATTTAAGCATGATGTATCTTGTAAAATAGTGAAAGGTGAAGCAAGACTAGAAAATGTTATGTCTAATTAGCTAATTTTCTTGATACATATCTCAATTAACCATTTAGAAATCTGAACCAAATCCTCCTTCCCCGAGTTGGTTTTCTACTTTGAGTTGTTTGTTGCTGATGCAATTACCTCAAATTTAATTAGCGGAAGTTCAATTGGATCTTCTTTCTTTAATTTCCAACCCCAAAAATACTATTATCAAATACTTGACAATAATTAACAAGCTTCTTATCTCAAATAAGGCCAGTAAACACAACTTTCGAATACTAAATTCATCTAGAGAGATTATCTCCGTTAGAGAATAAAAATTTTAAGCTCGAATAGAATGAAGAACCTTTAATGAGATTGAGGTTCAAATGTAAAGTTTGCTATCATTCACTATGGTTGTGATCAACTGGTGCTTCCAAGCTTCATCTGCATCTGCAGTTCTTGTCAATACTGAAAAGTAGTAATACTATTTTCCCCTCACTGTTGAGCTTGATGCCTTCCAGAGGTTAGCAATTGCCACTACACCAGATTCAAATCCACCCTGCACAAATAAATTCTCACTTCATTTTTTGTATCATAATTCTTTCATACATCATTTCATTTAGTACTTTTCACCAACAAAAAATAGATAATTGCAGGGCAAAGCATCATAGACAACGAGGACCCATATAGCCGACTCCAACTTTCTTTGGACTAACACATGATTTTGTACTTCAGTCACTCCATGTGTTATATGGTTCATTTGATTTATACGAAAAAGCTACCAGTTATAGTTGGCAAATTGAAGTACATTTTACTATTTGCAAAGCTATTGTACGATCAAAAGCCATTACTTCTTATATTTCTAAGAGGCCAAGAAATTAAGGTTGCCACTTGTTTTCTCCTTGTTCGAAAATTGAAGCAAAGGTGATTAAGAGTGTATTGATCTCTATACAAACATTCTGGTATCAGATCTTTGTTTCCAAAGAAAGTTATCCAAATGCACGAAGTTGTCCTAAGGAGATACCTTTTGACTGGGAAGGCATAAATGTCACAGAAATCAACGTTAGCATGGGAAATTTTTTACTATCGAAAGACGACAAGTGAGTTTAATGTCACTGATATGGCAACATCTGCCCTATGAAAACTATTGTGGAGCCTCTATATAAAGGAGGATAGAGTCTGGATACACTGCTACTACAATAAGTAAGGATCCATATGGAATATGACAATTAACCAAGCATCATGAATGATCATTGTAGGACAAGTAATACAGGAACCCAGAAAAATGAGGCCAATCCATAGACCATTGTAAGACAAGTAATACAGGAAGTGGTGTACATATGTTCCAAGAAAAGTCGATTAGTTGGTAGACTAATGGAGTTTAACTTCTATACCTAGATTTGATGTTGTTGTGCCCAAACGCACACACAAGTGTACGTGGTCGTGCAAGTATTAAAGTAGCTCTTTGTAAGAGCTGGGTATCGTACCCACATGGACTTGAGATTAGATCGTATTCAATTCTTCAAATAAATAGAATTTAGAGCAAGTGTTATCAAGAAGAGTGAATTATGGTTTTAAATAATTGCTTATCTAAATACTGAAGTAAACTTCTACGATTCAATTTCAATTTGATTTCAAACAATGACTTGGGAAATTCCAGGGCTGCAACCTGCTATGGATTCATGCAAATTATCTCATTTAATGGATGTCAATCAATTATTAAATCACTAATTACACAGTTAAATGTATGATCATGGTCTCCCGACCTCTAATCACCTACGACAATTGGCAGCCTAACTACATCACTGAGCGGGGATAGATTGAACCAATTACCAAGCATTGTGTTTTCATCCAATCTATTAACCAAGCAAGGTTTCTAGGTATATCCCTATACCTGATTCAAATCAACCCTAAAACTAGAGAAGATCATGCTCCTTTTACCCCACATTCTATCCTTTTATTCCTCTCTCGAGTTCAATTCGAACAATACATTTATTTCAATGGTGGTCGTCCCGAAATACTAAATTAAGAACAAAGAGATTCATATGATAACTAAAATTAATCCATCAAAGTCAATAAAATACAAACATCCTGTAGCCACATCCCAAGAATTATGGAGTTAAGCTACTCATAATGCGATTCGCAATCTTAAAATATTCAATAAACATAAAAGAGATCAAATTAAGTAAAGAATAGGAATGAACCCTATGAATCGATGAAATCGCTCCCAAAGTCGTCATTCTTCAAAACCCATTAAAAGAATAATAATAATAAAATTCGGGTCTATTTATAATTTATGAGAGTCGGTAGAAAATTGGAACTCAGGTCCACGATGCGCAGAGGCCTTATAAATTTAGCTTCAAATACACTCCTCCTATTCGTGACGCAGAGAGGATATGTACTCTTCTGTCTCAGCAATTTTGAACAATGGAAAAAAATAATTCCCTCTCTGCGGATACGTGGTTAGGGTTTTCTCAATTTGGACTTTCTTTTGCTTATTTGACATCTAATCCTTTGTCCTCTTTTGCTTGGACCCACTCTTTGCTTCACGTGTTGCCTCTTATATGCCATTTTTCCGCTTGTTTGACCACCTACCAACACTAATCATATTGGTTTGTCCTAATGAAATAACTTATCTTGACACTATCAATAACTAACAAATTTATCCCCAAACTCGACTAAAACATGGGTGTTATTTACTCCTAGGCATAAAAATACGCCCAGGATAACCACCCCACGCTTAGACCTTTGTTTTTCTTTGAAAAATTCACCATCCTATTCCCTAGACCTAGACTCACTAACACTAGCATATTTGCTCTTGCTACTTACATTGAGGAATCCTTTGTCAAGTCAAAATGAACATGTTTTCATTCACACTTGGCCCTGACCATCATATAGACACCACATGAAATCAAGTATTGAATCGATAAATTTTAGCAACCTAAACATTAAACTTCATGCCAGCCATATATCTTTCATCAAACAAGTGCCCCTCACGCAAAGAAAGTTGTCCACAACTCACTCACAAGATTCATTAAAACATATGGACTTATCATAAAAATCAAACCTCACACTCACAAAGAAACTTCACATGTATGCACAAAGAACTAACGGTCGACCAGTACAGTCTGTGGTTGGACCTACGGACCGTAGGTCGGGCCGTTGGTAGAGTTGACAATTATTTTCTTAAGGGATTTTGGGTTTTTTACTAGTTATTCTAGCCTAATACTATGTCATTTTACCCTTCACCTAAATTCCTATATAAGTGTTTTAACCCCCAAATTTCCCCAATTGAAATCATTCTCTCAAATTCTTAAAAGAAGAACAAGTCTTCCTCTCAAATATTTCTCTCTCTAGAAGTTGAAGAAGAAGGATAGGGTTTGCAAGTCAAGTATCCAATTCCACCATTGAAGTCAAGCTTTGGCATTGAGGTGTGATAGTTTTCATCCATGAATCCCTTTCCTCCATGGAGTTTCAAAATTCTCCAATTTACAAAGTTAGAAATCCCCAATTGAATTATGGTTTTTCCTCCATGTCATGGGTTCCTTTAAACATTGATTTATTTGATTGTTTTATGATCTATCAAACATTAATTGAGATAATTACATAATTTTATGATGAATTCCCATGAACCCATGTCTAACTCATGTTTTCTAGATATTGATGATTGAAAGTGAGTTTTAAACTATGAAAGTTGAATTATTAAATTATGCATGTTCTTATGGAATTGATGAGATATAATGTAGATTTTTTTGAGGGTAAAAGCATATATGTTATTGTTGTGAAAGGATTGCTCACATAACTACCTCATGCATGAATGTGAAATATTTTCTCACATAAAGGATTCTAAGGTCAAAAGGTCTTCTCACCTAAAATGAATCAAAGATAAAGAGCTATTCTAAGAATGAGGCAAGCGACGATTACCCATAACCTCTAAATGAAAGACAAGGGGCGATTGCCCATGTCACATCAAAAAGGACAAGAGGATATTACCCATGTTCCTTTAAAAGATAAGATGAATATGATTAAAAACTATTCCTTGGAAGTTAAGCTTAGTATCGAGTGGATAAGTGGCTATTAACCATATCCCATAAGCTATGTGCCAGCATAGGATTCTCTAGATAGATATTAGCTAGTAGATCCATATAAGCTAGAAGTTCATAATCCTTGCCTTGGCAAGTAGGACAACCCTTTTCGGTATGGGAGACACCATATTCCATGTTAATAGCTCACATGGTCTTATATGTCGGTTAAGGCTACTTTCCACAAGCAAGCTATGATGAACTAAGGTTACTTCAAGAAGTATCTCACATGTGACTTAAGATGATGTCTATTTGCTTTGACCATGTTTTATGACTTATATCTTCTACTTACATTCATGATTTAGCTTGGTCATTGCACTTTATGAAAATTTCCCTTTTTCTCATGTTTTCAAATGTTTTATGTATGGCTATCATACTTGGTACATATCTTGTATTAACGCATACTCTTGCCTACATTTCCCCAAATGTAGGGTCTGACATTCAGGGTTCTCAGTTTCATGGCTAGAGGTTGTGAGAGAGATTCCAAGTTGTGGTGAGTCCACATGCTTCGAGGACCAAATTTTTTTATAGCTTTCAGTCATTTCTTATTTTTAGACTTTGTACGTGACGTCAAGGTTATGTCCCGGTTACTCTGGATGTACTGGATGGAAAATGAGACTTTGTAGACTTCTGCTTTACTTTGATAAAACTTTTAGTCTTGAAATATTTATCTTTATCTCTTTGACAACCTATTATCTTTTATGATGAATTCTAAGTGGCTTGTATGGGGCCTCTTGGGGTTCTATACGCCATGTTACGCCTTGGGGCTACCTTGGGTTGTGAAAATTATCCCCTATTTCATCATCAACATCAATCATCACTCTAGGAGGATCAACCCCCCTTTCTGTAACACCCTGGATTCGAGAGAGGGCAACGTAGCAAAATTTCAGAAGTTCCAGGTGTCACCGACGGAGGCGAACCACGGACCGTAGGTGTGGTCCATGGATGGGCACCCAAATGGTGTCTAGAGGTCTTGGATCCACGGCCTGAACAATAGACTATCGGTCAGACCACGGTCCGTGATTGAGGGTCCGTGGACCATGACCCCAAAATCTAGTTTTTAACGACCAACGACGACCGTGCAAGATGGATCATTGGTCAGACCACGGTCCGTCAGTCGTGGTCCGTCGATGGTGGGTTCGACAGTTATTTTTAAGGGTAGTTGGGTCTTCTCTTTATTATTTTATCCCTATCTACGTCATTTTGCATATGTCTAAGACCCATATATAAGTGATTTTAGCCCCCTAATTAGTTCATTCAAGTCATTCTCCTAAAATTCTAAAAGAAGACCAAAGTTCTTCCTCTCTAAATATTTCTCTCTCTAGAAACTTGAAGAAGAAGAAGGGTGAAGCTTGAGCTCAAGGTCAAGTCTCCATTATCCAATTGCTTGTGGGCTTTGATAGCAAGGTATGATAGCTTGATTCATCCATGGAGCCCCTAAGTTCTCCAATAGAAAGTAGAAATTCCCCAATTTGAATTAGTGTTTTCTTCTAAGTAATGGGTCTTTGTGAATGTTGATTCAATTGATTGAATTATGATTGTTTATGCATGAATTGAGAGGATTCTATGCTTTTATGATGAATTTCCACATACCCATGCTTAACCCTTGTTTCTAAGATGATGTTGATGTAAATGGGTTTTACTCTATGAAAGGAGAAATTATGGATTTATGTGTATTCTTATAGGATAAATAAGATACAATAGTAGTTGCTTTGAGATTGAAGCACATGTGATGATTATGATATGAATTGCTTTGAGAGTGAAGCATATGTTGTGAATTATTGATGTAATTGTTGTGGAAGGGACCTTTCCCACATGATTTCCTTATGTATGAATGTGAAAGGCTTTCTCACATTAAATGATTCTAGGTTGAAAGGATTGCTCACCTAAAATGAATCTAAGCTAAAGACTATGAAATTGATGAGGCTAGAGACGATTACCCATAACCTTTAAATGAGAAGGATATGAGGCGATTACCCATATTTCTTATAATAGAATACGAAGCGATTACCCTTATTCCTTGAAGTTGAAAAAGAGGCGACTACCCACATTCATATAATGTAAATTAAACACGAGGCGAGTACCCATGATCCTTTATAGAAAGACAAGGGGTGAATACCCATGTCACATGATGTTTGACTAGAGACGAGTACCCATGATCCTAAGTAAAGGGACTAGAGGTGACTACCCATGATCCCATAGTAAGTTGGACAAGAGGCGACTACCCATAATCCTTTATAGGAAGGAAAGAGGCGATTCCCTATGTCTTTAAAAGATAAGCTAAGATATGTTATGATAGGTGATGAGCTTGGATTGTTGCTTGAGTTTGCCTTCCATGATGAGTAAGGATGAATTGAGGTTACTTCAAGAAGTACCCTTATATGTGAAATGATCTATTATATGCATTGAATATGCTTTATGACTTATGTTGTCTAACTCTTATGTTTATGTTATGTTTATGCAAGCTATCATATTTAGTACATTCTTGTACTAACGCATACTCTTGCCTACATTTCTTTTGTGACGGATGTGAAAGCCAAGCAATGTCTTGATCCAACCTTAGTAGATTTGAAAGAAGAGGTGCTTAAGAAATCCATTGAGGCTTTCTCCCAAGGGGGAGATGGTATACTTAGATATCAAGGTCATTTGTGTGTTCCTAATGTTGATGACTTGAGGGAACAAATTTTGTCAGAAGCCCATAGTTATCGGTATTCCATTCACCCGGTAGCCACCAAGATGTACCGTGACTTGCGGGAGATCTATTGGTGGAATGGGATGAAGAAGGATATTGCGGGATTTGTGGCTAAGTTTCCTAGTTGCCAACAAGTGAAAGTTGAGCATCAGAAACTGGGAGGTTTATCCCAAGCTATTAGTATTCCTACTTGGAAGTGGGAAGATTTTAATATGGACTTCATAGATTGTTTGCCTCGCACCCGGCGACAGCATTACTCGATTTGGGTTATAGTTGACCGAATGATGAAATTGGTTCATTTCATTCCCGTCAAAGTTTCTTATTCGGCGGAAGATTATGCTAAGTTGTACTTGAGGGAAATGGTAAGGTTGCATGGAGTGCCCTTGTCCATTATCTTCGATCGAGGTACTCAATTTACTTCTCAGTTTTAGAAATCTTTCCAAAAGGGTCTTGGTACTCGTGTTAAGCTTAACACGACTTTTTATCCCCAAACCGATGGGCAAGCAGAGCGTACATTCCAAATTTTGGAAGATATGTTGAGAGCTTGTGTGATTGATTTTAAGGGTAATTGGGATGACCATTTTCCATTGATTGAGTTTGCTTATAATAATAGCTACCACTCTAGTATTGGTATGGCTCCATTTGAGGCTCTTTATGGTAAGAGGTGTAGATCTCCTATAGGTTGGTTTGGGTGGGTGAAGTTGCATTGATAGGACCCGAGTTAGTTCATGAGGCTATGGAAAAAGTCTGACTTATTAGATAAAGGTTGAGAACAACCCAAAGTCGACAAAAGTAGTATGCCGATGTTAGAAGAAGGGATATTGAGTTTGAGGTTCATGATTGGGTTTACTTGAAAATCTCACCCATGAAGGATGTAATGAGATTGGGGAAGAATGGAAAGCTTAGTCCCCGTTATGTAGGCCCATATCAGATTTTGAGACTTGTTCGTAAGGTTGCTTATGAACTTGAATTTCCTAATGATTTTGCATCGGTGCATCCAGTTTTCCATGTCTCTATGTTGAAAAAGTGTGTTGGAGATCCGACATCCATAGTTCCCTTAGAAGGTTTGGGAGTTGATGAGAATCTTTCTTATGAGGAAGTTCCGGTTGAGATTTTAGACCGGCAAGTTAAGAAGTTGAGAAACAAAGAAGTTGCTTCCGTAAAAGTATTGTGGAGGAATCATTTAGTTGAGGATGCTACTTGTGAGGCCGAGGCCGATATGATGTCCCAATATCCTCATCGTTTTCCTTCTACCCATCCTCTAGCTTGAGGTAATGAGTTCCTCATGATTTACTCTTTGTTTGATGTCATTTGTTTTAGATATTCCCATGATTTTCTTATTATGTATGTCCATGAAAAACTTGTGCTTTGAAAGAAAATGAGTTTACATGATTGATTTTCCTCATGTTGTTGTGCATTGAGCATGACTTGCCTATATACTTCATGAGATGATGGTGAGCATGCTTTTAGCTTGGAGATGGCATTCCCTCCTCGGATATATGCATATGAGTATGAATTGCATATAGACTACATGATATGATGATATGCGCATGTTATAGTTTGGAGTTGATGTTTCCTCCTTGATATATATGCGTTTATGTGATTTCATGCATATTGGGCTGCTAGGTCTAGTTCCTATCTTCCTTACGAAGCTTTGAATGTGTTTAGCTTGGAGTCGATATTCCTCCTTGGTTGTGTGCATTTTGATGAAGTTGCATGCATAATGGGTTGCTAGTTTAGAGTCCTTTCTTCTAATGATTCCAAGGGGGAGATAATGTAACACCCCTGATTCGAGAGAGGGAAATGTAGCAAAATTTCAGAAGTTCTAGGTGCCATCGACGGAGGCTAACCACGACCTGTGGATGGGACCACGGACCGTAGGTGTGGTCCGTGGATGGGCACCCAAAGGCTGTCTAGAGGTCGTGGAACCACGGCCTGACCAACGTACCGTTGGTCAGACCACGATCTGTGGACCATGACCCCAAAATCTAGTTTCTATCGACCAACAACGGCCATGTAGGATGGACCATCGGTCAGACCACAGTCTGTCAGTCGTGGTCTGTCGATGGTGGTTCGGTAGTTATTTTTAAGGGTAGTTGGGTCTTTTCCTAATTATTTTATCCCTGTACTACATCATTTTTCCTATGTCTAAGACCCCTATATAATTGATTTTAACCCCCAAATTAGTTCATTCAAGTCATTCTCCTAAAATTCTAAAAGAAGACCAAAGTTCTTCCTCTCCAAATATTCTCTCTCTAGAAACTTGAAGAAGAAGAAGGGGGAAGCTAGGGCTCAAGGTCAAGTCTCCATTCTCCAATTGCTTGTGGGCTTTGATAGCAAGTTATGATAGCTTTATTCATCCATGGAATCCTTGCATCCATGGAGCCCCTAAGTTCTCCAATAGAAAGTAGAAATTCCCCAATTTGAATTAGGGTTTTCTTTTAAGTAATGGGTCTTTGAGAATGTTGATTCAGTTGATTGAATTATGATTATTAATGCATGAATTGAGAGGATTCTATGCTTTTATGATGAATTTCCATGTACCCATGCTTAACCCATGTTTCTAAGATAAAGTTGATGTATATGGGTTTTACTCTGTGAAAAGAGAAATTATTGATTTGTGTGCATTCTTATAGGATAAATAAGATACAATAGTAGTTGCTTTGAGATTGAAGCACATGTTATGATTATGATATGAATTGCTTTGAGAGTGCAGCCTATGTTGTGAATTGTTGATTGTTGATGTAATGGTTGTGAAAGGGACCTTTCCCACATGATTTCCTTATGTATGAATGTGGAAGGCTTTCTCACATTAAAGGATTCTAGGTTGAAAGGATTGCTTACCTAAAATGAATCTAAGCTAAAGACTATGAAATTGATGAGGCTAGAGGCGATTACCCATGACCTCTAAATGAGAAGGATATGAGGAGATTACCCATATTCCTTAGAATAGAATAAGAGGCGATTACCTTTATTCCTTGAAGTTGAACAAGAGGAGACTACCCACGTTCCTATAATATAAATTGGACAAGAGGCGAGCACCCATGATCCTTTATAGAAAGACAAGGGGAAAATACCCATGTCACATGATGTTTGACTAGAGGCGAGTACCCATGATCCTAAGTAAAGGGACTAGAGGCGACTACCCATGATCCCATAGTAAGTTGGACAAGTGGCGACTACCCATGATCCTTTATAGGAAGGCAAGAGGCGATTCCCCATGTCTTTAAAAGATAAGCTAAGATATGTTATGATAGGTGATGAGCTTGGATTGTTGCTTGAGTTCGCCTTCCTTGATGAGTAAGGATGAATTGAGGTTACTTCAAGAAGTACCCCTTATATGTGAAATGATCTATTATGTGCATTGATTATGCTTTATGACTTATGTTGTCTAACTCTTATGTTTATGTTATGTTTATGCAAGCTATCATATTTAGTACATTCTTGTACTAACGCATACTCTTGCCTACATTTCTTATCCAATATAGGGTCCGGCATTCTCAACTCTCATCCCCGTGGCTAGGATCTATAGTAGAGGAAATGTTGAAGATTGGTGAGTAGTCCTCATAGCAATCGAGGATTTGGCCATTACTTTTCTTATGTTCTTTCTATTTTAGTTTGGAACATTGTTGTATGGACTGTGTCCCAAGTATTCTATTGTATTAGATTTTTTTTGAGACAAGTATATTAGACTTCTGCTTTGTTTTATTAAGACTTTGATATTGTTGAAATGTTTAAAATCTTGTCGATTTTCTATTATCTTGACTATGAAAGCTAAGTGGATTATATGAGGCCTCTCGGGGTCGTGTATGCCATGTTACGTCTAGGGGGTGCCCCTAGGTCGTGACACTTTGTTCACTAGCAATCACTTTATCCTCCTTGGACAACTCTTCATCAATCTCAACGCATATAGGTACATTAGGTTGTACCTCGTCATCAAATTCTTAGCTAGAAATTCCCTTTGGATCCATCTTAGCAGCTTCAAGCACTTTACCACTCCTTGTGACTATTTCAATACAATGGACATCATTCTTTGGGTTTGGTGGAGTTTCACTTGGAAGTGTGACTTTGGCTCTAGGATTTGTTTGAACCAATAAATGGTTCATTTGCGTCTCCAAGAGCTTGATTGAAGCGGAGTGAAAGATAAAGGTTTGAGTCAAATTTGAAAGATCATTTTTAAGTTTCTTGATCCCATTGTCCATAGACTCAACTCTTTTTAAAACTTTATTTGACATCTCTTCAATTTTGAACCAGCAGGGTCACTCACACTTTCTTGATTTTGGGGAGCATTGAATTTTTAGGGAGGTACATAAGGATTTAAACTTCGATTGTTGTACCTATAATCCTTTTTAGCTCTATCTTTCTCACGTCATTATATTTACACATCTCCCCTTGACCATCTCGATCTCTCAACCTTGATTCTCTTCCCAAGGATGCCAAGTACCTTGGTTGGCCACTTGGTACCCCAATCGAGAACCCAACCCTTGGTTTGCCAAAAATCTAAGATCCTTATCAAATGAGGCATAAGAAACTTCTGTTTCAAGAAGAGCTCCACTTTGCTCTTCAATGGCATTTACACTATTAGTTCTGGCGCGCATCACGTGTTTTACTAGGGGAATAATTCTTGTCATAATCCTAGCCATTTGTTCTTGTTGTTCCTCCTTTTTTCTCATCTCATTTGTCATCTTCGAGGAAACAATACTACCGCCTTTCACCCTATCTTGAGTATGCCATGCCATATTAATTTGTTTCATTTGATTAAGAGAGGTGATAGATTAAGGGTAGGTAAGGTTCAGGAAGAAACCTCCAGTCAAGTTATTTACTACTCCTTTATTCACTTCATCATATGCATGGTAGATAAGTTGGAGTCAACTTGATCAGACAACCCCTGGTTTAAACATTTCATTACGTTTTCTTAAAACTCAGCCACACTTCATGTATAGCTTCTCCTGGTATTTGTTCAAAGTTGTTTATCTCATCCCTTAATTTCAACATCTTAGAGGGTGGATAAAATCTCTCTTGAAAAGCAGTCTTTATTTCCTCCCAAGTGATAATTGACCCCCGGGGTAACTCTCCATTCCATGTGGTAGAATCTCTGGTCAATGAGAAAGGAAAGAACCTTCATTTATTCTTGACTCATATTCCGCATCTTAAAAGGGAGACAAACTTCCACAAATTTTCTCAAGTGATGATTTGCATCTTCCATCACTTTGACTTTGAATATATCCTTCATTTGTAGTAAGTGAAGCTTTGGACTTGCCACTTGAAATAGGACATCTCTTACCTCTGGTGGTAGAAAAATTTCTCCGGCCACACCCAGCTTCATGGGTGCTTCTTTCGCAGCAAGTTCATTTGAAAATGGCGCATCATCAAAACTTTCTTCGTCACCCATTTTTTTCCATCTTTCCCTATTTTTAAAAAAACAACATAAAACTGTAAGTAACAAAGACATAAAATTCACACAAGTTTGAATTTAGAAATCAACAAAAGACTGTCATTAACCAATCCCCGACAATGACGCCATTTTTGATAACACTCAACTATGTCCAATTATTTAGGGCATAGGTGATCATATGCAAAATAATTCCCCACATATGAGGTTAGGGCGAACCACAAGGATTTACAAATGAGACTCTTCTTCTATTGATTGCACAATTTGAACAAACTAGAAGTTTGAATTATTGGGAAACATATATAGATTGACACATATATGAGGTTTCTTCCTCTACAAGCTAAGAAGTTCTTCCCAATACTCTCTCAATATCTTTTCACACTATGAGGATCTCTTCAATCTGTCCCAAATTGAGAAGATGATTGTGGTACATAATTGCACAAATATCTATTCTATCCGTGGAACATTCCAAAGGAAGCAGTATTTTTTATAATTGTATTTTGCCCTTCAGCTTCCGTCTTCAGACTTGAGCTGGACTGGCGGAATGCTGATAAGAAATTGTTGAGCGCCTATTGCCTCTGAGCTTCGACCTTCAAATCTCATAGGAGCATCTGCGTTGGGACCGACGAATCACTTATCAATCATTATACTAAGGCAATTGCAACACCAGTTCTAAGGCAGCTTTGCTCTATTCAAGCCGATGTTTAGCCGGCACCACATATGTTAGTTCCCGTGAGACGCCAATACCTTAACCACTATGCTTCACAAACTTTCATCTTTAAATCCAATACTCCAAAAAATATAATGCATTCAAGAGAACTAGATTGTAAAAATCCTTTCACTAGCATTAAAACATGTCAATTATTCATGAATTTGAGTCTAATGAATCAGTAAAATACCAACTCATCATATGGCACTCTATTGACTATTCGATTTTCCATAAGGATAGCTTCCCCTACAAGTGTTTTTTTGGTAAACTTGAACTTATAGACATTCATAATTTCATTAAAAGTTCAGTTTTTCCTTTATGCAATTTCATTAGATTGAGGTGAGCAGAGGGCAGTAGTTTGTTCGATGATTCCATTTTCCAAACATATTTGTGCAAAAGGAGATTCATACTCTCAACCTTTATCACTTCTTATCAGTTTTATATTTTTACCCAATTGATTTCAACTTCACCTTTACATTGCCTAAATTAGTCTATTGCTTTATCCTAACAATTCAACAAATACACATAAAATAATCTAGTGCAATTGTCAATCAAAGTTATGAAATAGTTTTTCCCACCACGAGATGGTGTTGACTTCATATCACAAATTTTAGTGTGAATCAACTCCTTGGGTTTGGAATTTCTTTCAATAGATTTATAATGATGCTTAGCTAACTTAGATTCAACAAAAACTTGAAATTTTGATTTATTGCACTCAAAGTTAGGCAAAACATTTAAGTTTATCAGCTTTCATAAGGTTTTATAACTGACCTGTCCCAAATGTTCATGCCATATACAATTTAACTCAAGTAAGTAAGAAGAAGCATAATTTTCATTCATTTCAATAGAAGTTACATTGATCTTAAAAAGACCCTCAGTGAGGTAGCCTTTTTCTACATAAATTTAATTTTTGCTTATCACAACTTTATCAGAAACAAAGACACACTTGAATCCGTTCTTTGTCAAAACTAGTATAAAACTAAGTTACTTTTTAAATCTGAAACATGAAGTACTCTGTTTTAATTCACAACCTTTTCGCATGTCATTTCAAGCAAATCTTGAAAGTTCCTTCAACTTTTGCAACAATGGAGTTAGCCAAGATTAACTTCTCATCAGTTTGGATGGAGCATATAATGCAAATTGTTCCTTGTTGTAACAAACGTGGAAGGGGGCCAAATAATCTATCTAACACTCTCTTGAATTGCTAATCAGGTTGCATTCTTAAAGCATGGCACAAAGATTGTCCATTTCTTCTTTGCATTCATCCAAGTTAGTGTAACGACCCAAACATGGATGTGATGACACTTGCCTTATTCCATTAAGATAATTCAGCCTAAACCCAAACTAAACAGATAATCTTGGAAATAAAATTTAAAAAACATAAAATCTCAATAATGCGGATAATTTAACAAAAGTCAATTAAACTCCCAAAATCTGGTTGTCACGTGTACAGGACTCTAATGTTTTATAACTGAATTGAAAGAAAATACAAGTCTTAATGTCAATGTTTCTAGAACAGAACAAAGAAAAAATAAAGGAGCAAGAGGGCCCGCTGAGATGACAAGCAGCTACCTCTCAAGTCTCCACAGTAAAGCCTTAGACGAAGTATTGAGGAAGGATAGTAGCAAAGATTCGGGGTCGTAACCTACACAAGTGTAAAGCAAGGGGTGAGTACCACACAACATGGTATTCAACAAACACATAAATGACTCTAAGTAAAGCATTATTGAACACACGTTCTCCAATCACTCCATTCAAATCTCTATAACTACAATCTGCACCTCAACATGAATAGTCAATCATCACGATATTCTACAATCAAGGTTCTCAACAAAGCATAAATAATCATAATCAAATGAAGTGTAATGCAATGATGTGCAATGTCAGATAGAGTTATTCATATCTTTCCTGACGATACACACTTGCTAACTCTCATTCCAGGACCCATATGGGACTTCTCTTTCCATGCATCTACCATGAACGTGTGGCCCAATCCCAATTTTATCCTAATGAATCTTCCACGGATGTGTAGCGTGTTCCCTGTTTCCACTTAATGAATCTGCCATAAACGAGTGGCCCGTTTCCTATTTCCTCTCATCCTTACCAATATCATTACGATAGTGGTACAACATCGACACAAACATAATAGTGCGATGATCAAATATGAGGATGATAATTAAACACCAATATCCAACAACAATTAATCAATTCATATATTCAAGTGAATCATTTTGCTCGGCCAATTGCCCATACTATAATCAAATCATATAAATACATAAGTTTCTCATTTTACCCCAATTTTTTAATCAAGTTTACATCATTAACTCACAATACACAATTCTTGTATGAATCCCTTCACCCATTTCTTATCACTCCGAATCATACAATGGCATACAAGGTTCAATAAACTCAACGAAAAGTCAAGAAGTCCACTTTCCTTAATTAATCAAACAATCACTCCAGAACATGAGCTTTCCCCTTTCGCTGAGTTTCCAAATCAACATAATATATTCAAATAAGTAATCACAATAATATTTTAGAACTAGCAACACCCATATCAAGAGTTTTGGAAAATGGAGTCCACCAACCAAAAACCCAATTCCAAAAAAGAGGCCTAAATCCGTTAATTTATACAAAATTGCGTTATCCAAAATATTTGAAAACCTCTGGTTAAAACCATTACAAAAATAAAGTGGAAATTAATCACCAATCATCATCTCTCTTAAAACCCAAATACTTGAAAGCCTTCCAAACTTTGAAGTTGAAAAATCCTAAATTTGATGTTAAAATTGACAAATGATAATTTGGAAATGAAGAGTTGGGTTCATAAAGACTTAAAAAAATATTTACCACAAAAGTTCTCCTTGAAATCACCTCCCAAGGATTTCCAAGACTCAAAAAAGGTGAAAATGGGGAACAAACCCCAATTTTGGAAAATAGTATGACCATGCAAATTTTACTCTTCGCGATCTCGAGGACCTGTGTAACACCTATGATTTGAGACAGGGCAACAAAGAAAAATTTCAAAAGTTCCAGGTGCCACCGACGGAGGCCAACCACGGCCCATGAAGTCGACCACGGACCATAGGTTTGGTCCGTGGATGGGCATCTAAAGACTGTCTAGAAGTCTTGGAACCACGTCCAGACCAACGGACTGTCGGTCAGACCACAGTCTGTGGTTGAGGGTCCGTGGTCCAGACCCCAAAATCCATGTTTCTGACCATGAACGACGGTCGTGCAGGACGGACCGTCGGTCTGTCCACGGTCCGTTAGTCGTGGCCGTGAATGGTAGTTCGACAGTTAGTTTGGAGGGTAGTTGGATCTTTTCCTAATTATTTTATCCCTATACTACGTCGTTTTACCTATGTCTAAGACCCCTATATGAGTAATTTTAACCTCCAAATTAGTTCATTCAAGTCATTCTCCTAAAAATCTAAAAGAAGACCAAAGTTCTTCCACTCCAAATATTTCTCTCTCTAGAAACTTGAAGAAGAAGAATGGTGAAGCTAGGACACAAGGTCAAGTCTCCATTCTCCATTGTTGTGGGCTTTGATAGCAAGGTATGATAGCTTTATTCAGCCATGGAATCCTTGGATCCATGGAGCCCCTAATTTCTCCCAATTGAAAGTAGAAATTCCCCAATTTTAATTAGGGTTTTCTTCTAAAGTAATGGGTCTTTATGAATGTTGATTCAATTGATTGAATTATGATTGTTTATGCATGAATTGATAGGATTACATGCTTTTATGATAAATTTCTATATACCCATGCTTAACCCATGTTTTCTAAGTTGAAGTTGATGTAAATGAGTTTTACTCTATGAAACGGGAAAATATGGATTTATGGGCATTCATATAGGATAAATAAGATGTGATATGAATTTCTTTGAGAGTGAAGCATATGTTGTGAATTGTTGATTATTGATGTAATTGTTGTGGAATGGATCTTTCCCACATGATTTTTCTTATGTATGAATGTGAAGGGTCTTCTCATATTGAATGATTCTAGGTTGAAAGTATTTCTCACCTAAAATGAATCTAAGCTTAGGAATTATGGAATTTATGAGGCTAGAGGTGATTACCCATGACCTCCAATGAGAAGAATATGAGGCGATAACCCATATTCCTTAGAATAGAATAAGAGGCGATTACCTTTATTCATTGAAGTTGGACAAGAGGCGAATATCCATGATCCTAAGTAAAAGACAAGAGGTGAGTACCCATGTCATACGATAGAAAAGCAAGAGGCGAATACCCATGTCACATGATGAAAGGACAAGAGGCGAATACCCATGGTCCTAAAGTGTGTTGGACAAGAGGCGATTACCCATGATCCTATAGTAAGAGGGACAAGAGGCGACTACCCATGATCCCAAGGTAAGAAGGACTAGAGGCGAATACCCATGATCCTTTATAGCAAGGCAAGAGGCGATTACCCATGTCTTTAAAAGATAAGCTAAAATATGTTATGATAGGTTATGAGCTTGGATAGTTGCTTGAGTTTGCTTTCTATGATGAGTAACACTAGTGGCGAATTACCCATGTCTTGACTAAGTATGAATTGAGGTTACTTCAAGAAGTACCCATTATATGTTGAAATGATCTATTATGTGCATTGATTATGCTTTATGACTTATGTTGTCTAACTCTTATGTTTATGTTGTGTTTATGCAAGCTATCATATTTAGTACATCCTTGTACTAACGCATACTCTTGCCTACTTTTCTTATTCAAATATAGGGTCCGGTGTTCCAGATTCTCATCCCTGTGGCTAGGATCCATAGTAGAGGCAAGGTTGAGGATTGGTGAGTCCTCATAGCATTCGAGGATTTGGCCACTATTTTTATTATGTTCTTTTCATTTTAGTTTTAAACATGTTGTACGGGTTACATCCCGAGACTTTTATTGTATTAGATGATTTTTGAGACAAGTGTATTATACTTTCGCTTCATTTTATAAAAAAATTATTGTGTTGAAAATGTTTTAAATCTTATCAATTTTCTATTATCTTGACTATGAAAGCTAAGTGGTTTATATGAGGCCTCTTGGGGGTCTTGTATGCCATGTTACATCTACGGGGTGCCCCTGGGTCGTGACAAACTTGGTAATCAGAGCACAAGGTTTAGAAAGGTTTTAGGATGTCTCAAAAGCACATCAAGTAGAGTCTTGTTAATGAGTGTGAAACGCGCCATATTTATGAACCAGAGGCTACAAAATGTTTAGAAAACTTCACTTCTTCATTACTCTAAGTTGTGCGATAGAGTTAAACTCTATGAGGTGTCTCTCCTAATCCTTAACCGATGGTCTATAGGATATGACTACTCGAAGAGCTTTTATTAAAAGGAATGAGGGAGAAAACGTTTGTCAATGAGCTCCTCCTCAACCTCCAATCTCCTCAAGCTCCGGTTGACCCTTTGGCCGAGCAAGTGACTAATGCGGAGTTTAGGACTACTTTTCAAGTGTTGGCTCAAGCCATGACGGCCAAAGCCAATAGGGAGGTTGTGGTCCCCGTGAACCCAAATGTGGGTATGGCGGCATCTAGACTGAGGGACTTCACTAGGATGAATCCTCCGGACTTATATGGTTCTAAGGTTGAGGAAGATCCTCAAGAGTTCATTGATGAGGTTTACAAGGTGTTGACTATTATGGGAGTGACTCCGGTGGAAAAGGAGGAATTGTCCACTTATCAACTTAAAGGTGTTGCTCAAATTTGGTTAAACCAATGGAAGGAAGAAAGACCGGAAAATGCAGGTCCCCTAGAGTGGGAAAGGTTCAAGTCGGCTTTCCTTGATAGGTTATTTCCTTTTGAGATGAGGGAGGCAAAAGTGCTTGAGTTTATTAATCTCCAACAAGGGAACATGAGTGTGAAAGAATATGCTTTGAGGTTCACACAATTCTCAAGGTATGCTCCTTCTATAGTTGCCGATTCTAGGGCAAGGATGAACAAGTTCATTTCGGGTGTGTCCGAATTGGTGGTTAAAGAATGCCGTACCACTATACTTTTCCATGACATGAATATCTCTCGTCTCATGGTTCATGCCCAACAAATTGAAGAGGAGAAACTTAAGGAAAGGTCTAGGGAGACAAAGAGGGCTAAAATCGGTGATGGTAATTTCTCTCATACAAGGTCTGATGGACATGGTCGTTCAAGGTTTCGACAAAGGTTTTCCAGTCAAGGTTCCTCCAATGCTCCTAGGTTTAACAAAGAGAGGGTGTCTAACCCTAAGCCTCAAGGAGGGAATGGTAGTGGGTCTCTATTGCCTACTTGTGCTAAGTGTCGAAGAAAGCATGCAGGTAAATGTCTAGCGGGTTCCAATGCTTGTTTTGGTTGTGGTAAGATGGACCACAAGATAAGAGAGGGTCCTTCAGTTGCTAAGAATGAGGGAGATAGTCGTCGTAGGGCTCAACCCTATCCTTCATCCGGTCCAAGTTGTTCGAGTTCTAATGCTCCTAAGCAAGATAGGTTCTATACATTTCAGACTCGTGGTGAACAAGAGGGTTCCCCCGATGTGGTCACCGGTATGTTGAAAGTATTTCAACTTGATGTTTATGCTTTACTTGATCCCGGTGCTACCTTATCTTTTGTGACACCATATGTGGCTATGATATTTGATGTTCTTCCTAATGTGTTGTTAGATCCTTTTTCTGTCTCTACTCATGTTGGTGATTCTTTTATGGCTAAGAGGGTCTATAGAAATTATCCCGTTTCCTTATCCCATAGAGTTACTCTTGTTGATTTGGTAAAGCTTGATATTATAGATTTTGATGTTATTCTTGGGATGGATTGGTTGCATTCATGTTATGCCTCTATTGATTGTACGACCAGAGTGGTCAAATTTTAGTTTCCAAATGAAACTATCCTAGAGTGGAAGGGGGAAAATTCTATGCCGAAAGGTCGGTTTATTTCTTGTCTTAAAGCTAGAAAGATGATTTCTAAGGGTTGCATGTAACATCTAGTTAGGGTGAGGGATATGGATTCCAAAACCCCTACTCTTGAGTCGGCCCCATTGTTAATGAGTTTCTGGAAGTGTTCCCGGATGATTTACCCGATATTCCTCCTGAAAGGGAAATAGACTTCGGTATTGACCTTTTCCCAGATACACAACCTATCTCTATTCCTCCTTACCGAATGGCTCCGGTAGAACTTAAGGAATTAAAAGAGCAATTGAAATATTTGTTAAATAATGGTTTCATCCGACCGAGTATATCTCCATGGGGTGATCCAATTTTATTTGTTAAGAAGAAAGATGGTTCACTTCATATGTGTATTGACTACCGACAATTGAACAAGGTGACCATTAAGAATAAGTATCCTCTCCCAAGGATATATGACTTATTTAACCAACTCCAAGGAGTGAGTTGCTTTTCCAAGATTAACCTTAGGTCAGGTTATCACCAATTGAGGGTGAAGTAGGATGATATTCCGAAGATGGCTTTTAGAACCTTGTATGGTCATTATGAGTTTTTGGTAATGTCGTTTGGTTTGACTAATGCTCCGGCGGTGTTTATGGATTTGATGAATTAGGTGTTTAGACAATACCTTGATATGTTTGTAGTTGTGTTCATTGATGATATTCTGATTTATTTAAGAAGTGAGGATGATTTTGTCAATCATTTGAGGATTGTGTTGCAAATTATCAACGACCAACAACTCTATGCAAAGTTTAGCAAGTGTGAGTTTTGGATAAGGTCCGTAGCTTTTCTTGGTCACATTGTTTCAAGCAAGGGTATTAAGGTAGATCCTAAGAAGACAGATGCGGTCAAGAGTTGGCCTAGACCTCTATCCCCTTTGGATATTAGAAGTTTCTTGGGTTTGGCTGGTTATTACACAATGTTTATTGAGGGATTTTCTTTGATTGCCTCTCCATTGATATCTTTGACTCAAAATAAAGCCAAGTTCATATGGTCCGAAGCATGTGAGAAGAGTTTTCATGAATTGAAAGATAGACTTACTTCCGCTCTGGTGTTGACTTTACTAGAGGGGACAAATGGCTTTGTTGTATATTGTAATGCCTCAAGAATTGGGTTAGGGTGTGTACTTATGCAAAATGGGAAGGGTATTGCCTATGCTTCCAGACAACTTAAGGTCCATGAGAAGAATTGTAACACCCCGAATCCAAATTAGGGTAAGAAACTGATTTCAGAGAGTTAAAGGTGGCAACCACGAGGACCACCCACGCCCCGTGGATGGGACCACGGACTGTAGATGTGGTCCGTGGATGGCCTTGCCTAAGGAAGATTTGAAGGCTCAGGACCACGGCCTAACCAACGAACCTTAGGTACGACCACGGTCTGTGGTTGGGGCCCGTGGTTCACTATCCAGAATTCAACCTACTGACCATGAACGACGGTCGTGCAGCACGGCCTGTCGTCCTGACCACGGTCCGTCGTCAGTGGTATGTGGATGGCGACTATCAGTTAAGTTCAGGGGTAGTTAGGTCTTTTCCTAATTAATTAACTCCTATATTACATTGTTTTACCCTTCACTAAGACCCCTATTGAAGTGATTTCAACCCCCAAATTAGCCCATTCACTTCATTCTCTCTAAATTCACCAAAAAGAAGAACTCTCCAATAATTCTCTCTCTAGAAAGCTTGAAGAAGAAGGATTCAACCTAGGTTTTCAAGTCAACTCTCAATTTCTCCATTGAAGATTAGAAATTGGCTTCAAGGTATGATAATTTTCATCCATGAATTCCTTCCATTCATGGAGTTCCCAAATTCCTCTATTTCCAAAGTTAGAACTCCCCAATTGAGTTAGGATTTTCTTCAATTGTCATGGGTTATTTTGATTATTGATATAAATGATTGAATTATGATCTCGTATGCATGAATTGATGAAATACTATGATTTTATGATGATTTCTCCCATGAACCTATGTAATCCCCATGTTTTCAAGTTATGATCATATGATGTGGGATTTTTATTATAAAGGAAGAGTTTTTTGAAATTAAGCATGTATTGATAAATTTACATGAATTTATGATGAAATCCATAGCTAACACATGTTTTATAAAGATTGATGATTGAAAGTGGGTTTTGAACCTTGAAAGGTAAATTATGTAATTATGCATTCTTTTATGAAATCTATGCAAATGTTTTAAGGATGTTTTGAGAGTAAAGTATCAATGATGATGTTGTTGTTGTGTTGTTGAAAGGTTATTCTCATAAACACATGAAAACATGATGTGAAAGGTTTTCTCACATAATAAAGGATTCTAAGGTTGAAAGGTCTTCTCACATGAAAGCATGATGTGAAAGGCTAAGTTCATATGGCCCGAAGCATTTGAGAAGAGTTTCCAAGATTTGAAATATAGACTTACTTCCGCTTCGGTGTTGACTTTACCGAAAGGGACGGATGGTTTTGTGGTTTATTGTGATGCTTCTAGAATTGGGCTAGGGTGTGTGCTTATGCAAAATGGGAAAGTTATTGCCTATGCCTCAAGGCAACTTAAGATTCATGAGAAGAATTATCCTACCCATGACCTTGAACTAGCGGCGGTTGTTTTTGCCTTAAAGATTTAGAGGCATTATTTGTATGGTATGCATGTAGATGTGTTTACCGACCACAATAGTTTGTAATATGTGTTTAATCAGAAAGATCTAAATCTTCGCCAAAGAAGGTGGCTTTAGTTATTTAAAGATTATGATATGAGTGTTCTCTATCACCGGTAAAGTGAATGTGGTGGCGGATGCCCTTAGTCGGTTATCTATGGGTAGTGTTACCCATATTGAAGAAGAAAAGAAAGAGTTGGTTCGATATGTTCATAGATTGGCCCGATTAGGTGTTCAGTTAGTGGACTCCACCAAGGGTGGTGTTATGTTTCACAATGGTTCCGAATCGTCTTTTGTGGTGGATGTGAAAGCCAAGAAAGGTCTTGATCAAATTTTAGTAGAATTGAAAGAAGCGGTGCTTAAGAAATCCGTTGAGGCTTTCTCCCAAGGGGGAGATGGTGTGCTTAGATATCAAGGTCGTTTGTGTGTTCCAAATGTTGATGACTTAAGGGAATAGATCTTGTCAGAAGCCCATAGTTTGCGGTATTCCATTCACCCGGGAGCCACCAAGATGTACCATAATTTATGGAAGGTCTATTTGTGGAATGGGATAAAGAAGGATATTGCGGGATTTGTGGCTAAGTGTCCGAATTGCCAACAAGTGAAAGTTGAACATCAAAAACTGGGAGGTTTATCCCAAGACATTAGCTTTCCTACTTGGAAGTGGGAAGATTTGAATATGGACTTAACGTCGGGTTGCCTCGCACCCGGCGACAGCATGACTCAATTTGGGTTATAGTAGATCGGATGACGAAATCCGCTCATTTCCTTCCGTCAAGGTTTTCTATTCGGCGGAGGACTATGCCAAGTTGTACTTGAGAGAAATGGTAAAGTTTCATGGAGTGCCTTTGTCCATTATTTCCTAACTTCTCAGTTTTAGAAGTCTTTCCAAAAGGGTATTGGTAGTCGGGTTAAGCTTAGTACGACCTTTCATCCCTAAATCGATGGGAAAGCGGAGCGTACTAACCAAACTTTGGAAGATATGTGAAGAGCTTGTGTGATTGATTTTAAGGGTAATTGGGATGAGCATTTGCCATTGATTGAGTTTGCTTATAACAATAGCTATCACTCTAGTATTGATATGGCTCCGTTTGAGGCATTATATGGTAGGAGGTGTAGATCTCCTATTGGATGGTTTGAGGTGGGTGAAGTTGTCCTAATAGGTCCCGAGTTGGTACATGAGTCCATAAAGAAAGTTCGACTTATTATAGAAAGGTTGAAAAAGGCTCAAAGTCAGCAAAAGTCATATGTCGATGTGAGAAGAAGAGATCTTGAGTTTGATGTTCATGATTGGGTTTACTTGAAAATCTCACCCATGAAGGGTGTAATGAGGTTTGGTAAGAAAGAGAAGCTTAGTCCCCGATATGTAGGCCCATATCAGATTTTGAGACGTGTTGGTAAGTTTGCTTATGAGTTAGATTTGCCAAATGAGTTGGCATCGGTGCATCCAGTTTTCCATGTCTCCATGTTGAAGAAATGTGTTGGTGATCCGACATCCATAGTTTCCTTAGAAGGTTTGGGAGTTAAGGAGAATCTTTCATATGAGGAAGTTCCGGTTGAGATTTTAGACCGGTAAGTCAAGAAGTTGAGAAATAAAAAAGTAGTTTCCGTGAAAGTGTTGTGGAGGAATCAGTTAGTTGAGGGTGCTACTTGGGAGGACGAGGCCGATATGATATCCCGATATCCCGATATCCTCATATCTTTCCTTCTACTCCTACTCTAGATTGAGATAATGTGTTCCTCATGGTTTGTTCTTTGATTTGGAGTCATGTGTCTTATATGTTTCCATGATTTCCTTACTATGCATGATTTATGAAAAGTTCAACTTTTGAGAAAATGAGTCAATTTGATTGATTTTTACATGTTTATGTGCACATGAGTATGAATTGCATGTAGACTACTTGATATGATGTTGTGAGCATGTCTTTAACTTGGAGTTGAAGTTTCCTCCTCAGATTTATGCATTTGAGTATGATTTTCGCTTGGAATTGATGTTTCCTCCTCGGATATGTGCATTGCATGCATGATGGGCTGTTAGATTTAGTTTCACCCCTCTTATGATGTTTTGAGGACATCCTAGCTTGGAGTCGATAGTTCCTCATTGGTTATATGCACTTAGATGAAATTGAATTGTAGGTTGGGTTGTTAGTTCCTCTCCTACACTTTTCGTACCAGCTTGAATCTCATTCGAGGATGAATGATCCCAAAGGGGAGATATTGTAACACCCCGGATCTGAAAGAGGGTAAGAAATTGATTTCAGAAAGTTGTAGGTGGCAAGCACGAGGACTACCCACGGCCTGTGGATGGGACCATGGATCGTAGGTGTGGTCTGTGGATGGCCCTGCCTAATGAAGGTTTGAAGGCTCAGGACCACGGCCTGACCAACAGATCGTAGGTCAGACCACGATTTGTGGTTGGGGCCCGTGGTTCACTTGCCAGAATTCAACCTACTGACCACGAACGACGGTCGTGCAGGACGGCCCGTCGTCCTAATCACGGTTCATCGTCAGTGGTCCGTGGATGGCGGCTGGTAGTTAAGTTCAGGGGTAGTTGGGTCTTTTCCTAATTAATTAACTCCTATAATACGTCGTTTTAGCCTTCACTAAGACCCCTATATAAGTGATTTCAACCCCTAAATTAGCCCATTCACTTCATTCTCTCCAAATTCACCAAAAAGAAGAACTTTCCAAAAATTCTCTCTCTAGAAAGCTTGAAGAAGAAGGATTCAACCTAGGGTTTCAAGTCAACTCTCAATTCCTCCATTGAAGATTAGAAATTGGCTTCAAGGTATGATAGTTTTCATCCCTGGATTCCTTCCATTCATGGAGTTCCCAAATTCCTCTATTTCCAAAGTTAGAACTCCCCAATTGAGTTAGGTTTTTTTCAATTGTCATGGGTTCTTTTGATTATTGATTTAAATGATTGAATTATGAACTCCTATGCATGAATTGATGAAATACTATGATTTTATGATGATTTCCCTCATGAAACCATGTAATCTCCATGTTTTCAAGTTATGATCATATGTTGTGGGATTTTGATTGTAAATGAAGAGTTTTATGAAATTAAGCATGTATTGATAGATTTACATGAATTTATGATGAAATCCATAGCTAAACCATGTTTTCTAAAGGTTGCTGATTGAAAGTGGGTTTTGAACCTTGAAAGGTAAATTATGGAATTATGCATTCTCTTATGAAATCTATGCAAATGTTTTAAGGATGCTTTGAGAGTAAAGTATCAATGAAGATGTTGTTGTTGTATTGTTGAAATGTTATTCTCATAAACACATAAAAGCATGATGTAAAAGGTTTTCTCACATAATGAAGGATCATAAGGTTGAAAGGTCTTCTCACCTAATTGAATCAAAGATTAAGAGCTATCCTAATGAAACCTAGCTTGGATTGGTCATTGAATAATACATTTCCACGGATAATGACTTAGCCTGGATTGGCAAGATGACGTGTTTTTCCATGGATAATAAGAACAAGTATGAAACGACTATTCCGTGGGATTTATGCTTAGCACCAAGAGGATATTGAGATGGAAGCTTTCCGGTTAGTAGAGACCGGGTTTCTAGTAGCAATCTCCTTATCTCTTACCTATGTGCCCCCATATGATGATTGTCTGGATAGACATTAGCTAGTGGATCTATCTAAGATAAAAGTTCATGGTCTTTACCTTGGCAAGTAGGACAACTCTTTTCGGTATGGGAGACACCGGGGGATCATGTTATAGCTCACATGGTCTCTATGTCGGTTAAGGATAATTCCCACATTAATAATGAACTAAGGTTACTACAAGAAGTATCTCATATGTGTTCAAAGGTTTCAAATGATGTTAGCTTGCATTGACCATGGTTTTATGACTTATGTTTTCTAACCCTTTTATATCATATTTTAGCTTGGTCAATTGCATGTCATGAAATGTCCTCTTTTAGCATGATTTAAATGTTTTATGCATAACTATCATACTTGGTACATTATTTTGTACTAACGAATACTCTTGCCTACATTTCCCCAAATGTACGGTCCGACAGTCAGGTTTCTCAATTTCGTGGCTAGTGGTTGATTTTGAGGTTCCCGAGCTTTGGTGAGTCCTCATGCTTTGAGGATAGATTTTCATTGTTTCAATTTACTTATTTTATTTCAGTTTTGGACATGATGTATGGGCTAGGCCCAATTTCATTCTATTGTACTAGATGGCTATTGAGACAAGTGTTTTAGACTTTCACTTTTCTTTTATAAAACTATTGGACTTGGACTATTATTTTACTTCCATTGTTCTATTTCTTATGTTATGAATGCTAAGTGGTTTGTATGGGATCTTTCCGGGTCCTATACGTCATGTTACATCTAGGGGGTACCCTTGGGTCGTAACAAGAATTATCCTACCCACGATCTTGTATTAGCGGCAGTTGTGTTTTCCTTAAAGATTTGGAGGCACTACTTGTATGGTGTGCATGTAGATGTTTTCACCGACCATAAGAGTTTGCAATATGTGTTTAATCATAAATATCTTAATATTCGCTAAAGAAGGTGGCTTGAGTTACTTAAGGATTATGATATGAGTGTTCTCTATCACCCCGGTAAGGCAAATGTGGTGGCAAATGCTCTTAGCCGGTTATCAATGGGTAGTGTTGCCCATATAGAAGAAGATAAGAAAGAATTGGTACGAGATGTACATAGATTAGCCCGATTGGGTGTTCGGTTAATGGACAGCACCAAGGGTGGTGTTATGGTTCACAATGGTTCAAAATCATCTTTTGTGATGGATGTGAAAGCCAAGCAATGTCTTGATCCGACTTTAGTGGAATTGAAAGAAGCGGTGCTTAGAAAATATGTTGAGGATTTCTCCCAAGGGGGAGATGGTGTGCTTAGATATCAAGGTCGTTTGTGTGTTCCTAATGATGATGACTTGAGGGAACAGATCTTGTCAGAAGACAATAGTTCTCAGTATTCCATTCACCTGCGAGCCACCAAGATGTATCGTGACTTGCGGGAGATCTATTGGTGGAATGGGATGAAGAAGGATATTGCGGGATTTGTGGCTAAATGTCCTAATTGTCAACAAGTGAAAGTTGAACATCAGAAATCGGGAGGTTTGTCCCAAGACATTAGTATTCCTACTTGAAAGTGGGAAGATTTGAATATGCACTTCATAGTAGGGTTGCCTCGTACTCGGTGACAATATGATTCGATTTGGGTTATAGTAGACCGAATGATGAAATCGGCTCATTTCATTTCCGTCAAAGTTTCTTATTTGATGGAAGATTATGCTAAGTTATATTTGAGGGAAATGGTAAGGTTGCATGGAGTGCCCTTATCCATTATCTCCGATCGAGGTACTCCATTTACTTCTCTATTTTGGAAATCTTTCCAAAATGGTCTTGGTACTCGTGCTAAGCTTAGCATGACGTTTCACCCACAAACCGATGGGCAAGAGGAGTGTACTACCCATACTTTGGAAGATATGATGAGAGCATGTGTCATCGATTTTAAGGGTAATTGGGATGACCATTTGCCATTGATTTAGTTTGATTATAACAATAGTTACCACTCGAGTATTGATATGGCTCCATTTGAGGCCCTTTATGGTAGGAGGTGTAGATCTCCTATAGGTTGTTTGAAGTGGGTGAAGTTGCATTGATAGGACCCGATTTAGTTCATGAGGCTATGGAAAAAGTTTGACTTATTAGAGAAAGGTTGGGAACAATCCAAAGTCGACAAAAGTCCTATGCCGATGTTAGAAGAAGAGATCTTTAGTTTGACGTTCATGATTGGATTTACTTGAAAATTTCACCCATGAAGGGTGTAATATGATTCGGGAAGAAAGGAAAGCTTAGTCCCCGTTATGTGGGCCCATATCAAATTTTGATACGTGTTGGTAAGGTTGCTTAAGAGCTTGAATTGCCTAATGATTTGGCATCGGTGCATCCAGTTTTCCATGTCTCTATGTTAAAGAAGTGTGTTGGAGATCCGACATCTATAGTTACCTTAAAAGGTTTGGGAATTGATGAGAATCTTTCTTATGAGGAAGTTTCGGTTGAGATTTTAGACCGACAAGTTAAGAAGTTGAGAAATAAAGAAGTTGCTTCCGTGAAAGTGTTGTGGAGGAATCAATTAGTTGAGGGTGCTACATGGGAGGCCGAGGCCGATATGATGTCCCGATATCCTCATCTTTTTCCTTCTTCTCCTACTCTAGCTTGAGGTAATGAGTTCCTCATGATTTAATTTTTGTTTGAAGTCATGTGTTTTAGATATTTCCATGATTTCCTTATTATGCATGTTCATTAAAAACTTGTGTTTTGAAAGAAAATGAGTGTACATGATTGATTTTCCTCATGTTGTTGTGCATTGAGTATGAATTACATAAAGACTTCATGAGATGATGTTGAGCATGCTTTTAGCTTGGAGATGGTATTTTTCCTCCTCGGATATGAGTAATCTTGTAAGTGCATGCATATTAGGCTGCTATGTCTAGTTCCCATCTTCCTTATGATGCTTTGAATATGTTGTAGCTTGGAGTCAATATTCCTCCTTGGTTGTGTGCATTTGATGAAGTTGCATGCATGATGAGTTGCTAGTTTAGAGTCCTTTGCTTCTAGTGATGTCTAGAATATCATTCGAGGACGAATGATCCCAAAGGGGAGATAATGTAACACCTCGAATTTAAGATAGGGCAACATAGCAAAATTTCAGAAGTTCCAGGCGCCCCCGACGGAGGCCAACCACGGCCCGTGAAGTCGACCACGGACCGTAGGTTTGGTCTGTCGATGGGCACCCAAATACTATCTAGAAGTCTTGGAACCACAACCGGACCAACGAACTATCGGTCAGACCACGGTCAATGGTTGAGGGTCCGTGGTCCAGACTCCAAAATCCATGTTTTTGACTACGAACGACAGTCGTGCAGGACGGACCGTCAGTCGTGGCCATGAATGGTAGTTCGGTAGTTAGTTGGATCTTTTTCCTAATTATTTTATCCCTATACTACGTCATTTTGCCTATGTCTAAGATGCCTTTATAAGTGATTTTAACCCCAAATTAGTTTATTCAAGTCATTCTCCTAAAAATCTAAAAGAAGACCAAAGTTCTTCCTCTCCAAATATTTCTCTCTCTAGAAACTTGAAGAAGAAGAAGGGTGAAGCTAGGGCTCAAGGTCAAGTCTCCATTTTCCATTGTTGTGGGCTTTGATAGCAAGGTTTGATAGCTTTATTCATCCATGGAATCCTTGCATCCATGGAGCCCCTAAGTTCTCCCCATTGAAAGTAGAAATTCCCCAATTTGAATTAGGGTTTTCTTCTAAAGTTGTGGGTATTTATGAATGTTGATTCAATTGATTGGATTATGATTGTTTATGCATGAATTGAGAGGATTACATGCTTTTATGATGAATTTCCATGTACCCATGCTTGACCCATGTTTTCTAAGATGAAGTTGATGTAAATGAGTTTTACTCTATGAAAGGGGAAATTATGGAATTATGTGCATTCTTATAGGATAAATAAGACGTGATATGAATTGCTTTGAGAGTGAAACATATGTTGTGAATTGTTGATTATTGATGTAATTGTTGTGGAAAGGATATTTCCCACATGATTTTTTCTTATGTATGAATGTGAAGGGTCTTCTCACATTGAATGAGTCTAGGTTGAAAGGATTCCTCACCTAAAATGAATCTAAGCTTAGGGATTATGGAATTTATGAGGCTAGAGGCGATTACCATGACCTCCAATGGAAAGAATATGAGCCGATTACCAAAATTCCTTAGAATAGAATAAGAGACGATTACCCTTATTCCTTGAAGTTGGACATGGGGCGAGTATCCATGTCATATGATAGAAACACCAGAGGCGAATATCCATGTCACATGATGAAAGGACAAGAGGCGACTACCTATGGTCCTAAAGTGTGTTGGACAAGAGGCGATTATCCATGATCCTATAGTAAGAGGGACAAGAGACGACTACCCATGATCCCAAGGTAAGAATGACAAGAGGCGAATACCCATGATCCTTTATAACAAGGCAAGAGGTTATTCCCATGTCTTTAAAATATAAGCTAAAATATGTTATGATAGGTGATGAGCTTGGATGGTTGCTTGAGTTTGCTTTCTATGATGAGTAAGACTAGTGGTGAATTACCCATGTCTTGACTAAGTATGAATTGAGGTTACTTCAAGAAGTACCCCTTATATGTTGAAATGATCTATTATGTGCATTGATTATGCTTTATGACTTATGTTGTCTAATTCTTATGTTTATGTTGGGTTTATGCCAGCTATCATATTTAGTACATCCTTGTAATAACGCATACTCTTGACTACATTTCTTATCTAAATGTAGGGTCCGGCGTTCCCGATTCTCATCCCCGTGGCTAGGATCCATAGTCGAGGCAAGGTTGAAGATTGGTGAGTCCTCATAGCATTCGAGGATTTGGCCACTACTTTTCTTATGTTCTTTTTATTTTAGTTTTGAACATGTTGTACGGGTTACGTCCAAAGATTTCTATTATATTAGATGGTTTTTGAGATAAGTGTATTAGACTTCCGCTTCGTTTTATAAAAAAATGATTGTGTTGAAAATGTTTTAAATCTAGTCAATTTTCTATTATCTTGACTATGAAATCTAAGTGGTTATATGAGGCCTCTTGGGGGGTCTTGTATGCCATGTTACATCTAGGGAGTGCCCCTGGGTCGTGACAACCTAGGTCCCGCGATAACATTTAGTTAAGTGGTCAACTAATTAAATTTGATCATCATGATTGCGATATCCCTACACATGATTGCAATGATAAAAAAATAACACAACACAATCGCGAGGGTCGTCCACGCGATCGCGATGAACAAGCTATCTGACACAAGATACATCAAATTAGAAACATCGTTTAAGTCACAAAAATCACCAAATGGACCCTCATTTGGAACCCTGAGTACATGAACTAGGTATGCTATCCAACTAGACTCAACGTTCTAGACTCAATGAAACCACAAAAATACAAATCTGAGTCTCCTCAACCAGAAAACCATAAAACTTATAATAGACTAGCATAATGCTCAAAAAGAATAAACTACCCTCAAAACCTTTGAAAAATCAACCAAGACCTCACCTAGGCCTAAAATCATATCACGAATCCAATGTAACCATCGAAAATCTGATCCGAATATCTTAACTCTGAATGTTGACAAAAGTAAACTCTAGGTAAAAATTCACTTAAACTTTCAACTCAAGGCCTCAAATCCATGAAACAACTCCTAATCTAAACCAACAGTTGTCCTATACTAAAATTCACATTCTGGAATCGATGGGATTAACAAAATTCCATTCTGAGACTTGAAACTATGATTGATGCCAAAAACCACTTTTTAATACTTTGACCTTCCAAAACTCAAAACTTCCATAAATCATAGCTTTTCAATAAATTTTCCAAATGAACTTCACAAACTTATCAGAAATAACTCGGGGCATCTATTGGGAGGGGTAAAATGGTAATTATTCAAAATTTCCAAAAATGACCTTCTGGATCATTACATTATCCACCACTTAAAAGTATGTTCATCCTAAAAAATAAATATAAATAAAGTACCCGAAGCTTTAAAAAGTTGAGGATTTCTAGCACACATATCAGACTTTTTCTCCTAAGACTAATTAGTGTTTCCACTGCACCTTCACTAAAATAATCTCCTTGGTTCTGAGCTTCCGAACCTTTCTATCAAATATTGTTATAGACTCCTCCTTGAGTGACAAGTCTGGACCCAAAACCACCGAATCAAGTGAAAGCACTTTGGACCATCCATCATATACTTTTAAAGCATGGAAACATGGAAAACACGAAGCGCAGTTGACAAGCTAGGTGGAAAGGCCAACTTATAGGCCACCTCTCTATTCCAATTCGATATCTCAAAATGGCTAATAAATCGAGGGCTAAGCTCGCCCTTCTTCCTAAACGTAATCATACTTTCATGGGTGACACCTTAAGCAAAACATGATCACCCTTCATAAATTTTATCACTCGAACCCTCCTATCTACATAACACTTCTGTCTACTCAGAGATATTAACAATCTACCCTGAATCATATGAACCTTCTCCATGGAATATCTAAGCATTTCTATATCAAATGAATCCATCTCAGTTGTATCAAACCAACTGATCAGAGATTTGCAACGCCTACCATACAATGCCTCAAATAGGGCCATTTGAACACTAGAGTGATAACTATTGTTGTAGGAAGACTCCGCTAAGGGCAAGTGTTAATCCCAACTAGCACCAAAATCAATCACACACACTCGAAGCATGTCCTCTAACACCTGAATCATCAGCTCAAACTGTCCATCTGTCTAAAGGTGAAAAGTTGTACTCATGTCTAACTGCATAGCCAAACCATGCCGTAAGGCCTTCCAGAAATGAGAAGTGACTAGCTTACCTCGGTCTTATACAGTGGAAATAAGCACTTAATTAATGAACTATTTGACTGATGTAGAGTTCAGCTAACTTCTTCACCGTATACTTCACCTGAATTGGGATGAAATGGAAGGATTTTGTCAACCTATCAACAATTACCCAAATAGAATCATAACCACCCATGATGGTAGGCAAACCTACAACAAAGTCCATGGTGATACGTTCCCACTTCCAATAAGAATGGGCATTCTCTGAGACACACCGCCTTATCGCTGATGCTCTCACTTGACCTGTTGGCAAGTCAAGCAGCTAGACACAAACTCAGAAGTCCCTTTTAATACCACACAACCAGTAATGCTGACTTAGATCGTGGTACATCTTGGTCGGTCCCTGATGAATAGAGTATCTAGAACAATAAGCCTCCTCCAAAATCAATCTAACCAACTCACAAACCTTTGACATGCAAATTCTACCTTTGATCCTCAATAGTCCATCGACATCTAGTACATTCTCCTTGGACTCACCTCTCAACATCTTGTCTTGAATAAGACGTAACTTCTTATCATGAAACTATCGCTCATGGATCTGCTAAACCAAAGAAGACGAAGCCTCAACAAATGCAATTACACCAGCACTTTCTTCGAAAATCTACAACCTAACAAGACTGTTGGCTAATCTCAGAACATCTCTAGCCAACGGTCTCTCCTCTACACGGAGTGCGGAAATACTCCCCATGCTAGGATTTTTCCTAATCAAAGAAACATCCACCACATAGGCCTTCCCTGATGATGATAGGATAGTCATTTCGTAGTCCTTTAGCAACTCAGGGCATCTACGCTGCCTCAAGTTTAGATCCTTCTAACTAAAGATGTACTGAAGACTACGATGATCAGATAATACCTCACAATGAACCCCATACAAGTAGTGACGCCATAACTTAAGCACCAAGACCATGGCCGCTAATTCAAAATAATGAGTAGGGTAATTCTTCTCATGGGTCTTCAACTTCCTAGAAGCTTATGCAATCACCTTTACCTTCTACATCAGAACATCACCTAAACAACCCATGAAACATCATAGTATATTCTTAAGTCCACACACTCCTCGAGTAGAGTCAATATAGAAGCCGACATTAACAAAGTCTTGAGCTTTTGAAAGCTTTTCCTCACACTCATCAGACCTTTGAAAACCCACACTCTGTTGAGTCAATCTTGTCAATGGGGCCATAATAGTGGAAAAACTCTAAACAAACCATATGTAGAAGCCGTCTAACCCCATAGAACACAAAATCTTTCTATGAGAAGTAGGTCGTGTCTAGCCTTTGACTTCCTCAATCTTTTCCGGATCTACTCTAATACCCTCCTTAGACATTGTGTCCCAAAAATTTCATAGAATCAAGCAAGAACTCACACTTTGAGAACTTATCATAAAAATTCTCTTTCGTCAACCTCTGAAGTCCAATCCTGATGTATCAAATATGGTCCTCCTTAATCTTGTAGTACACCAAAATATCATTTATGAAAATAATAAAAAATGAATCCATGTAGGCTCGTAACACCCCATTCATCAACTCCATTAATGTTGATGGGGCGTTAGTCAACCTAAATGATATAAATAGATACTCATAATGACCGTACCGCGTCCGAAAAGTTGTCTTAGGGACATCCAATGCCCTAATCTTTAATTGATGGTAACCAGATCTCAAATCTATCTTAGAGAACAACGATGCTCCCTGAACCTGATCAAATAAGTCATCAATATGTGGAAGAGAATACTTGTTCTTTACCGTTACGTTGTTCATATACTTGTAGTCAATACACATCCTTATAGTCCCGTCCTTCTTCTTCTCAACTAATATTGGGGCACCCCAATGTGACAAAAGTTGGGTTAATAAACCACTTACTCAACAAGTCCCATTCAATTACTTCAACTCAGTTGTGGCCATACGATAGGGAGGAATAGAAATAGGCTTAGTGCACAACTCTAAATCAATAGCAAAATCAATATCTCTGTCAAAAGGCACACCTGCAAGATAAGAAGGGAATACATCCGTAAACTCCTGAACCACGGGAACTCTCTCCATGGGAGATGACTAAAAAATAGTGTCCTTGGTGAATGCTAAGTAGAATAAACACCCTCTATCAAAAAATCTACGAGCACAAATGTAAGAAATAACCTTTCTAGGGTAAGAACCACTAGCACCCTTCCCCTCAACCCTCAGAATACTAGGAAATGCTAAGATCATAGTCCTAGTTTTACAGTCTAGAATAACATGATAAGCAGAAAGTCGTTGCATACCCAAGATTACATGAGAATCCACCATTCCAAGAATAATCAAGTCTACTCAAGTGTCATACCCTTCCAAAGAAACAAGACAAGATCGATACAGTCAATCCACCACTAAGGGCTCACCCACGGGTGTAGAAACATGAATAGGCATATACATACTATTACACATCATATCAAACCCAACCGCAAAATTTGTAGACACATATGAAAAAGTAGACATTACATCAAACAATATAGATGTAGATTGATGGCAGACTGGGTTGATACCTATAATAACTGCATCAAAATCCTCAACCTCATGTCTTCCTAGAAATGCATAACAATGACAACCTCTTCAACATCCAGCCTAGGTGGTACCTATACCCCCACCTTCACAAAAATCAACATGCTTTCACGTAATTACCCACCCCAAAATTCACACAAACCAACATGCTTTCACGGAATCAAGCTCAATCTAAGGAATGGGAAGTTGTAGCCTATCTTAAGGTTTATAGCGCGCACTTCAAATCACCATGCCAGAGCTTTTCCCTTCCGAATGGCCTAAGATTGTTGCCAAGCTATCAAAAATAGAAACTTAATGTTAAAATGACCGTTTATACACCAAATTCACATAAATTATGGACGAACCCAAATTGGAGTCAAAATAAGAAATGTAGGACCAGCACTAGAAATTCAAAAATTGACTCTGCTAAATGATCCAATTTACCTCCCTGAACTTGTTTCCAAAAAAAGGAACACCATTCGGGGCTCAGAAAGCAACAAACAACAACATGCAACACAAAATACCATTAAAGCTAAAAAAGGTTGGGAAGCCCCTTGAGGGTCAAATTTACCTCGAACTGACGATCCTCTGTGCTTCTTGAACACTTAAACACTTAGCATTGGACTCCACAAATATACCAAGCTTTGAATAACCAATTTCATAATAACACAATTCTCACAATCGAAATTACAAACTAGGAGTGAGAGTTGTTCGCATCAAGTCTTACGTCTGATGTTGGTTCCGCAAATGCAACAACTAATGCCGCTAAAGTGGCTGGGCAATACATGTGGGCGTCACTAAAGCGAGCCCCAGGATGCAAAAGAGGAGGCCGCTTAAGCGATATGCCTAAGCTGGCAAGGATTGCTAAAGTAAAGCCCTGGCCGCTAAAGCAGTGCCTACTAAAGCGATGCAAGGGCCGCTTAAGCGGCTGTCACTTGGCTTAGTTAACCCGCTAAATCAGCGCCTTGGTCGCTAAAGCAACGCCATGGTCGCAAAAGTAGGGGCACTAGCATCAGGCACTAGAAATTTCAAGCTACGTCTCTTAGACTTTGCTTGGGTGCTCGGGTTTGGTTTAGAACTCTATGCACAAAAATAAAATATGAAACCCCACAAAATTAGATATTCCAGACTCAATGGAGCAGTTGAAACTTCCAACCAAGGTCTTCTCTTCAAAAAATGGGTCCCATACTCAAACTCTGTTTTTTGTCTAAATTAACAAGAACGCTCAGAATGAACTCAAAAGTCTTGGCAACCGCATGAAAGGTTGTTCTAGTTCAAACTCAACATTCTGGAGCTAAAAACACTGACACAATTCTCAACTGATCATGTTTACCAAGAATATTGACCAAACTCAAATAGTGGGTAAATGTTTAAAGCAAAAAAGCCAAAAGGCAAAAACTCACACCGAATGACTTGGGTTCTTATCCAACTAAGCTACTAGCCAGAAATGTAATGACCCAAAAAATAGGTCTGGTGACACTCGTCTTATCCAACCAAGACAAGTCGGCCTAAAACACCATAATAAAACAATAGAAATGTGGAAATAGACTATCAATAAACATAAATGCGGATTACATAGCCAATCTCAGAGATACCCTAAAATCAGGTAGTCCCTTGTACAAGCCACTAATGTATTACAACTGAATTGAAATGAAATACAAGTCTCAAATGTATTGGTTTCTAAAGTAGAACAAGAACATACTAAAGGAATAAGAGGGCTTGCAGAAGTGACAAACATCTACCTCTCTAGTCTCAAAATAAAGCTTCAGATAAAGTAGAGAAGAAGAATAATCACGTGAATCCGGACTCGTAACCTACACAAGTGTAGAAGCAAGGAGTGAGTACCAAAAAATATGGTACTCAAACAGAAACCTACTAAATGCAAGGTAAAGCAAAATAAAATACGAGTACTTCTGTCACACCCAACCGAACCTCCACACACTATAACCCACATGGAAATCAATCCAACCTAACAACTTACAATTCATGAAGAACATAGTTCAATAATAAAACTTTAGCAGTACATATTATCAACATCAATTCTAAAGACTGGGAATCACAAGGTCACCAAAAAAGTATTAAGAAGTTCACAAATGATAAATGAGGTGCAATGCAATGCAATGTCAAGGAAGGTGATGCATGTTAGTCCTAACGATACACATCTGCTGAATCTTAGGCCATAGTACATGGGAGATGCACAAGGTTCATGTACCTGTCGGACCCATTTTCCATCGACGTATTTCATTTGCCAGAATCATTTCCCTTCGACATTGCTGAAACCATTTTCCTTTTGCATAATCATCACAATAGTACTCATCACTGTGTGTCAGAACAAATGCAAATAGGCATGTTCACATAATAATGATGAGATGACACCTTTCATATCAAATAACAATTCATAACAACCAAATCATAGTATTTCATCAACAACACATCAATATTATCACTCAAATCATTCTGAACATTATACACATCAAATCATCATCATGTTGCCTTTTTCATTATCCCATTTTTACCATTAACATCAATGAAAGTGAGTATTTCAATCCATCACCAATGCCCATTACTCTCCAACACATAAGGCAAGGAAATACAAGATTCTACAAGATTAACAAAGGGAAGTTCAATTGCCTAAATTTAATCAGTCAATCACTCCAAAACTTGGGTCTTCCCCTTCTTTGGGTAAAATTGAACCAAAAATATGATTCCAAATATGAAGGGTATATCTGGAATTTAATATAAATTATCTTACCCAAAATATTTTGAATCTACCAGTGAATATTGTTTCTAAAAAGGAAGTTGTATTCAACTCATAATCACTATTTTATCAAAATTTTAAACCATGACAAAAACCTTTAAAGTTTGGAACCAAAATCCATGTTTAATCCTTGATATAAAAAAATATTAAGGGATAAAAGAGATAATAGGTTTCAAATGGGTAACCTTTATCGAAGAAACTACAAAATTACTTTCGAAATTGCCTACAATGAGCTGATAGGGTTCAACAATGGGGAAATGGGAAGAAATCCAAATTTATGGAAGAAATACTGTTTCGGAAAAAAATTGTCGTCACGATCGGGATGACGAGGAAAATATATCTATGTGATCGCGACAGGGTCACGTGATTATGATGCATACAAGAAAAACACTACACGATCACGAGAGGGTGTCTTGACGTTGCAATGAAATAATATCTGGCTCCAGAGAGCAAAAACCAGCAGTTCACACAAGGCATTAAAGTCACCGAAAGGACCCTCAGGATTCTTTTAGAACCCCGACTAAACAAAATAGATATGCTACCCAACTAAACTCGATGTTCTTGACTTAAAGGAACCATCGATAAATGAATATGTGGTCTCCTTGACCAAAAACTTGTCAAATGGAACTAAGCTCAAAAACCTCTGAAAAAATCAAATGGAACTATCGGAAATCCAATCCAAGTATCCGAACTCCAAATGTTGACCAGAGTCAAATCAAAGGCCAAAATTCCTTAAACATTCAACTTAAGACCTCAAATCCACGAAACAACTCCGAATCTGAAATTGAAAACTCTTCTAGACTAAATTTCACATTTCAAAACTGACAGTGTTCCATAAATCTCAACCTTTTACATATATTTTGAAACAACCTTCACAAACTGATCAAAAATGACTCGGGGCAACTATCTATCATGACCCAAAGTATACCCTAGGAATAACATGAAAAATAGGACCCCGAGAAGCCCTACACAAGCCACTTATCATGCATAAACAAGATAATAGAAAGTAATAGTTTAAAAGAGACATTTTAAATCATAAAGAGTTTGATAAAATACGAAGTGCAAGTCTATATAGTCTCAAGCCATCTATTACCTTAAGAGTGATTGGGACGTAACCTACGCATCACATATAACGGAAAGAAATAAAAGGTTTGGTCCTTGGAAAATAAGGACTTACCCCTACTCAAGGCTACCAAAGTGATCTCTAGCCACGAGGATGCAGAATCAGAGCGTCGGACCCTATATTTTAGAAGAATGTAGGCAAGAGTATGCGTTAGTACAATAACGTACCAAGTATGATAGCAACACATAAAGATTATCAAATCATGTTAAAAGGACATTTATGACATTCAAAGACAAAGTTAGAACATCAGATAAGAGATTAGAAATATAATAATGACCATGGTCAATGCAAGTAAAATCATCTTAGAAAACATGTGAGATAATTTTAGATGTAACCTTAGTTCATCATTTTTGTTGTGGTCAATGCAAGTAAAATCATCTTAAAACTTGATTCATAGTTTAGTTGAGAAAACCTTTCAACTCTAAGAATCCTTTATGTGAGAAAACCTTTCACAACAATCAACAACAACAACATTTATGCTTTACTCTCAAAGCAACTTAGATCATTTTAATCAATTTCCTAAGAACATGCATATCTTCATAAATTCATTTCATAGTTCAAAAAATTACTTTCAATCATCATAGTCTAGAAAAAATGGGTTAAGCATGGGTTCATGTAAATTAAACTTAAAAACATAGAATTATCTCAATTCATGCATAATAGTTTATAAAACAATCAATTAGATCAACATTGAAAGGAACCCATGACATAGAAGAAAACCCTTACTTCAATTGGAGATTTCTAACTTGTAAATTGGAGAATTTAGAAACCCTATGGAGGAAAGAGCTCCATAAGTGAAAGCTATCATACATTGATGCAAAAAGCATGAAATCAATGGTGAAATTGGAGACATGAGTTGGAACCCTAGTCTTCTTCTTCAAGCTTCTATAGATAGAATAATTGGGAGAATGAACTTGTTCTTCTTTTAGGAATTTGATAGAATGAATTCAATTGTGGATTTTTGGGGTTAAAAATGTTTATATAGGGTCTCTAATAGAAGGTAAAACAACATAGTATTGGGTTAGAATAATTAGGAAAAGACCCAAAAGCCCTTCTTAAAAATAATTGCCGACCTCACCAACGGCCAGACCTACGGTCCGTTGGTGAGACAACGGACCATCCTGAACGGTCGTGGTGAGATCAGAGACCACTGCATTTGGACCCGCAACGACGGACCCATGTACGATCCATGGGTTAACCTACGGACCGTATACCTCACCAGTGGGTTCCAACTTTTGGTTCTAACATTTCTCTAAGTCTGGGACTCACCTATGAGACCCACCAATGATCTGTGCTTTGGATAACGGACCATCCTAACGAACCGTATGAAAATACTTAAACCTTGACATTTTGAAAAAAATTAACAGGCCAAACATGGTCCCACCTACGGTCCGTGGTCCGACCTACAGACCATTGGTGGCTCCGTCTGTGCTGGCACCAAAGTTTTTTTTTTTGGAAAAACTAAATTTTTCATCTTTTTGAATCTGAAGTGTTACAATATCTCCCCATTGGGAACATTCGTCCTCGAATGGGATTAAAGACATCATATGGAGGGTAGAACTTAAACCTAACAGCCCAATCATGAATGCAATCAGATAAATGTACATATCCGAGGTGGAAACATCAACTCCAAGCTAAACCATGTTCAAAACATCATCTCATGAAGTCTATATGCAACTCATACTCAAATGCACATAAACATGAATAATTTAATCAAGTTAACTCATTTTCTTAAAATTTAAGTTTTTCATGAACATGCATAAATGAGGAAATCATGGGAATACCTAAGACAGGTGACACCAAAAGAGTAAACTATGAGGAACTAAATACATCAAGCTAGAGTATGGACAGAAGGAAAGATATGAGGATAACGGGACATCATAACGGCCTCGGCCTCCCAAGTAGCACCCTCAACTAACTTATTCCTCCAAAGAACCTTTACAGAAGCAACTTCTTTGTTTCTCAACCTCCTAACTTGCGGGTCTAAAATCTCAACCGAAACTTTCTCATAAGAAAGATTCTCTTTTAACTCCAAAACCTTCTAAGGAATCTATATATGTCGGGTCTCCAATACATTTATTAAACAAGTAGACATGAAAAACTGGATGCACCGATGCCAAATAATCCTTTAGTAACTCAAGACACCTTCTTTGGAAATGATTTAGATCTTTCTGTCTACACACATATTGCAAACTTTTGTGGTCGGTAAAGACATCGACATGAACACCATATAAGTAATTCCTCCAAATTTTTAAAGCAAACACAACCGCCGCTAGTTCTAAATCATGGGTAGGATAGTTATTTTCATGCACCTTAAGTTTCCTTGAGGCATATGGAATGGCTTTCTTATTTTTCAGAAGGTTTCATGACCCAAGGTAGCTCCTAGGCGTAACATGGGGTATAAGATCCCGAGAGGCCCCATACAAGCCACTTAGCATACATCATATAAGATTATAGAAATAAAGAGATTTAAAAAGAGAGTTTCAACATATAAAACTTTTATAAAGAGAAGCGGAAGTCTAAACATCGTCTCAAAGCCACCTAGTACATAAGAAGTAATCGGGATGTATCTCGTACATCAAGTCTAAAACTGAAATGAAATGACAAAAATGAAATAAAGGCTTGGTCCTCGAATGTATGAGGTCTAACCAATCTTCCGACTTCAACTACTAGATCCCTAGCCACGGAAGTGCGAGTCTGAAGCGTCGGACCCTACATTTTTATAAGAAATGTAGGCAAGAGTATGTGTTAGTACAAATATGGACTAATTATGAAAGTCATGCATAAAACATTTGCAATCATGCTAAAAGGGACATTTTCATAAAGTGTCATGACCAAGCTGAAACATGAATGTAAAAGGACTAGAAGACATAAGTCATAAATATTGGTCAATGCAAGTAGAAATCATCTTAAGTCACATGTGAGATACTTCTTGAAGTAACCTTAGTTCATTATTGAGGTAGATTTACCTTTAACCGACATATAAGACCATGTGTGCTATCAACACGGAATCCGGTGTCTACCCCACACCAAAAAGAGGTGTCCTACTTTCCAAGGTAAGACCATGAACTTCTAGCTTATGTGGATCCACTAGATAATGTCTATCTAAGACAATCATCGTATGGGGGCACAGAGGTATGGGATAAAGAGATTGGTACTAGCAACCCTACCTATACTAACGGGAGAGCTTCCATCTCGATATCCTCTCGGTGATAAGAGTAAATTCCAGAGAATAGTTATTTTCTTAACTTATCTTTATCATCCCTGGAAGGGCACGTCATATTGCCAATCCATGCTAAATCATATGTAATCCATGGAAAGGCACAATTAAGTAACCAATCCAATCTAGGTTTCAGTACAATAGCTCCTTAACTTGATTCATTTTAGGTAAGAAGACCTTTCAACCTTAGAACCCTTTATGTGAGACAACCTTTCACATTCATGCATGGAGTAAGCATGTGAGAAATTCTTTCACAAAAATTAACAACAACAACATCATATATGCTTTACTCTCAAAGAAACTTACATCATAATTCATAAATTTCATAAGAACGTACATAATTCCATAATTTACCTTTCATAGTTCAAAACCTACTTTCAATCATCAATATCTAGAAAAGATGGGTTAAGCATGGGTTCATTGGGGATTCATCTTAAAATCATGAGATTATATCAATGCATGCATAAAAGTTCATAAATAAATCAATATTGAAAGAAACCCATGACATATAAGAAAAACCCTAACTCAATTGGGAATTTTTAACTTTGTAAATTGGAGAATTTAGGAACTCTATGGAGGGAAGGGCTCTATGGATGAAGACTATCATATCTCAAAGCCAAAAGCTTGCCTTCAATGGTGGAATTGGATGCTTGACTTGAAACCCCTGGTTGACCCTTTCTTCTTCAAGCTTTCTAGAGAGAGAAATATTTTGGAGAGGAAACCTTGTTATTCTTTTGCAAAATAGAGAGAATGACTTCAATTGGGGAAATTTGGGGTTAAAAACACTTATATAGGACTTCTAGGTAAGGGTAAAACGACATAGTATTAGGATGGAATAATTAAGAAAAGACCCAAAAGACCCTGACTTAAAACTGACGCGACCACTGCCACGATGGCTTTCACGGCCCGTCAAGGACTTCACGAGCCGTTATGGCAGTCTTGGTCCTTGACCAGTGGCTTGGGGAGGACCTTTATTGCCCTGAACCTCTTCACGACCACCTTGATGGTCCGTGATGCTCACCATAGGCCGTCTAATGGTTTGTGGAGGGGGACCATCATGGAACGTTTCTGGAAACCCTTTACGAGCACCATAACGAGCCATGGTCCCCTTCACAACCTGTCAAGGGCTATGTGGAGGGTCCCATGGCTTAGTTTGGGGCTGGTGACTGCCTGCTTGGCCTCTTTTCCTAGCCTTCTTAATTCCGATTTGTTACATTTTCTCCCCCTTTGGAACATTCGTCCTCGAATAAGATTCTAGACATCATAAGGAAGATAGTAACTCAAACCTAACAACCCAACATGAATGTAATTACATAAATGCACATATTTGATAAGGAAACATCAATTCCAAGCTAAAGCATGTCAAAAACATCATATCTTGAAGTCTATATGCAACTCATGCTCAAATGCACATAAACATGTAGAAATCAATCAAGTAAACTCATTTTCCCAAAACTTAGGCTTTTCATGAATAATGCATAATGAGGAAAAAATGGGAATATCTAAGATACATGACACCCAATGAGTAAACCATGAGGAGCTAAATACCTCAAGCTTGAGTGGGGACTGAGGGAAAAATATGAGAATAACGGGACATCATATCAGCCTCGGCTTCCCAAGTAGTACCCTCAACTAACTGATTTCTCCAAAGAACTTTTACGGAAGCAACTTCTTTATTTCTCAACTTTTTGACTTGCTGGTCTAAAATCTCAACCGGAACTTCCTCATATGAAATACTCTCCTTAACCCCCAAACCTTCTAAGGGAACAATAGATGTCGGATGTCCAACACATTTCTTCAACAAGGAGACATGCAAAACCGGATGCACTGATCCCAAGTCATTAGGCAAATCAAGTTCATAAGCAACCTTGCCAATTCGCCTTAAAATCTGATATGGGCCCACATATTGGGGACTAAGCTTCCCTTTCATCCCAAATCTCATTACACCCTTCATGGGTGAAATTTTCAAGTAGACCCAATCATTAACATCAAACACAATATCTCTCCTTCTAACATCAGCATAGAATTTTTGTCGACTTTGAGCCATTTTTAACCTTTCTGTAATAAGCCGAACTTTGTCCATAGCCTCATATACCAACTCGGGACCTATCAAAGCAACTTTACCCACTTCGAACCAACCTATAGAAGATCTACACTTCATACCATATAAAGAATCAAATGGAGCCATGCTAATACTTGAGTGATAGGTATTGTTGTACGCAAACTCAATCAAAGGCAAGTGGTCATCCCAATTACCCTTGAAGTCAATTACACATGCTCTTAACATATCTTCCAAGGTTTGAATAGTATGCTCTGTTTGCCCATTGGTTTGTGGATGAAAAGCTGTAATAAGCTTAACACGAGTACCAAGGCCCTTTAAGAAAAATTTCCAAAACTGAGAGGTGAATTGGGTACCACGATCGGAGATAATGGATAAGGGCACTACATGCAACCTCACCATTTCCTTCAAATACAACTTAGCATAGTCCTCCATCGAATATGAAACTCTGATGGGAATGAAATGAGCAGATTTCGTCATTCGGTCCATAATAACCCAAATCGAGTCATGTTGTCGCCGGGTGCGTGGTAAACCAACAATGATATCCATATTCAAATCTTCCCACTTCCAAGTAGGAGTACTAATGTCTTGGGATAAACCTCCCAAATTTTGATGCTCAACTTTCATTTGTTGACAATTAGGACATTTAGCCATGAAATACGCAATATCCTTCTTCATCCCATTCAACCAATAGATCTCCCGCAAGTCACGGTACATCTTGGTGGCTCCTGAGTGAATATAATATCGAGAAATATGGGCTTCTGACAAGATCTGATCCCTCAGGTCATCAACATTTGGAACACACAACTGACCTTGACATCTAAGTACACCATCTCCCCCTTGGGAGAAAGCCTCTACAGACTTTTTAAGCATCACTTCCTTCAATTCCATCAAAGTTGGATCAAGACCTTTCTTGGCCTTCACATCCACCATAAACGATGATTCTAAACCATTGTGAACCATAACACCACCCTTGGTAGAATCAACTAACCGAACAACCAATCGGGCCAATCTATGAACATCTTGAACCAACTCCTTTTTATCATCCTCAATATGAGCAACACTACCCATCGATAATCTGCTAAGAGCATCTGCCACCACATTCGCCTTACCTGGGTGATAGAGAACACTCATATCATATTCCTTTAGTAACTCAAACCACCTCCTTTGGCGAAGATTTAGATCTTTCTGGTTAAACACATATTGTAAAATTTTGTGGTCGGTAAAGACATCGACATGAACACCATACAAGTAATACCTCCAAATCTTAAGAGCAAACACAACCGCTGCTAGTTCAAGTTCATGGGTAGGATAATTCTTTTCATGAATCTTAAGTTGCCTTGAGGCATAGATAATAACTTTCCCATTTTTCATTAGGACACATCCTAACCTAATTCTTGAGGCATCGAAATAAACAACAAAACCATCAGTCCCTTCCGCTAAAGTCAACACCGGAGCGGAAGTAAGTTTATCTTTCAATTCTTGGAAACTCTTTTTACAAGCTTCGGACCATATGAACTTAACTTTCTTTTGAGTTAATATCGTCAATGGAGAATTAATCAATGAAAATCCATTAACAAACCTTCTACAGTAACCGGCTAAACCCAAGAAGCTTCTAATATCCAAAGGGGTTAGAGGTCTAGGCCAACACTTGGCCGCCTCCGTCTTTTTGGGATCTACCTCAATACCCTTATCGGAAATAATATGACCAAGAAAAGCCACAGACCTTAGCCAAAACTCAGATTTACTAAACTTCGCAAAGAGTAGTTGGTCCTTCAGGACTTGCAACACAATCCTCAAATGATTAGTATATTCATCTTTACTCATTGAATAGATCAATATATTATCAATGAACTCAATCCAAACACGTCAAGGTATTGTCTAAACACCCTATTCATCAAATCTATAAATACCACTGGAGCATTAGTCAAACTGAACGACATCACCAAAAATTCATAATGACCATACCAAGTTTGGAAAGATATCTTCGAAATGTCATCTTTCTTAACCCTCAATTGGTGATAACCCAACCGGAGGTCAATCTTAGAAAAGAAGCTTGCCCCTTGATGTTGGTCAAACAAGTCATCTATCCTTGGGAAAGGCTATTTCTTCTTAACGGTAACCTTGCTCCATTGCCGATAGTCAATACACATATGGAGTGAACCATATTTCTTTCTCACAAATAAAATTGGAGCACCCCATGGAGAGATACTCGGTCGGATGAAACCCTTATCCAACAAATCTTTCAATTGTTCCTTTAATTCTTTAAGTTCTGCCGGAGCCATATAATAAGGAGAAATAGAGATAGGTTGCGTATCTGGGAGAAGGTCAATACCGAAGTCTATTTCCCTTTCGGGAGGAAAACCGAGTAGATCATATGGAAACACTTCCGGAAACTCATTTACCACGGGGTCCGACTCAAGAGTAGGGGTCTCAGAATCTATATCCCTCACTCTAACTAGATGATAGATGCAACCCTTAGAAATAATCTTTCTAGCTTTAAGACAAGAGACAAACTGACTCTTAGGTATCAAATTTCCCCCTTTCCACTCTAGAATGGGTTCATTTGGAAACTGGAACTTGACTACACGGGTTCTACAATAAATAGAAGCATAACATACATGCAACCAATATATGCCAAGGATAACATCAAAATCTAGCATATAAAGCTCTACAAGGTCAACATGAGTGACTTTATAGGAAAAGGAGATGGGACACTTTATGTAGACTCTCTTAGCCATAATAGAATCACCAACAGTAGTAGAGACAGAAAAAGGATCTAACAACACATCCTGAAGATTATCAGACCTCATAGCCACATATTCTGTCTCAAAAGACAAAGTAGCATCGGGGTCAAGTAAAGCATAAACTTCAATTTGGAAGACTTTCAACATACCGATAACCACATCGAGAGAACCTTCTTGTTAACCATGAATCTGAAGTGCATGGAATCAATTTTTCTTTGGGGCACTTGAACCCGAACCACTAGGCGGAGCTTGTTTACCTTCTCTTCCCTTAGTCGTAAGCATTGGGCAATCCCTATTTTTATGACCACTCTTTCAACAACCGAAGCAACCATCCGTGTTGGCTAAGCACTTGCCCTCATGATTCCTTCCACATCTAACACAAAGAGACATAGAAAACGAAGATCCACCACCATTCCCTCCTTGAGGATTAGGGTTAGACACCCTATATTTATTGAACTTAGATGGATCATTGGAGGAACCTTGACCGGAAAACATTTGTTGGAACTTAGGACGACCATTTCCAACGGACCTCGAATGTGAGAATTACCATCATCGGTCTTAGCCCTCTTTGCCTCCCTAGACCCTTCCTTAGGTTTCTCCTCTTTGATTTGTTGAGCATGAATCATGAGACGAGAAATATCCATATCATTGATATGCATAACGGTATGACATTCCTTAACCACCATCTCGAACACTCTCGAAATGAACTTACTCATCCTTCCCTAGGATCGGCAACCATAGTAGGATCATATCGAGACAATTGTGTGAACTTCAAAGCATATTTCTTCACGCTCATATTTCCTTGACGAAGGTTGATAAATTCAAGTACCTTGGCCTCGCTCATCTCAAGGAGAAATAACCTATCAAGGAAAGCAACTTTGAACTTTTCTTAATCAAGAGGACCCGCATCTTCAACTCTCCCTTCTTTCCACTGCTTGAGCCATATTTGAGCAACACCCTTAAGTTTATAAGCAGCCAATTCTGCCATTTCCACCGGTGTCACTCCCATGATCATCAACACCTTGTAAACCTCATCAATGAATTTTTGAGGGTCTTCCTCAACCCTAGATCTATGAAACTCTGGACGATTCATTCTAGTGAAGTCCCTCACTCTAGATGCCGTCGTACCCATATTTGGGATCACGGGTGCCAAAACCTCCCTATTAGCTTGGGCCGTCATGGCTTGAGCCAACACTTGAAAAATAGCCATAAACTCTGCATTAGTCACTTGCTCGGCCAAAGGGTCGACCGGAACTGGAAGAGCTTCTCGTTCCACATTCTCTCCCGCATTCCTTCTAGCATATTCTCTTTGAGTAGCCATATTCTGTAGAGCATCAGATAAGTATTAGGAGAGAGACATTATAGAGTTGAACTCTATCACATGAATTTAGAGTAATGAAAGAAGTGGAGTTTCCTAAATATCTTATAGGCTCTCATTCATAAATGTGGCGCTTTACACTCATGAATAAGACTCTACTCGACGTGGCTTATGAGACTTTCCTAAGACCTTTCTAAACCTTGTGCTCCGATTATCAAGTTTGTCATGACCCAAGGTAGCCCTTAGGCGTAACATGGTGTATAAGACCCCGAGAGACCCCATACAAGCCACTTAGCATACATCATAAAATATTATAGAAATCAAGAGATTTAAAAAGAGAGTTCCAACATATAAGATTTTTAGAAAGAGAAACGGAAGTCTAAACATCATCTCAAAGCCATCTACTACATACGAAGTAATCGGGACGTAGCCCGTACATCAGGTCTAAAACTGAAATGAAATAAAGGCTCGGTCCTCGAATGTATGAGGACTCACCAATCTTCCAACTTCAACTACTAGATCCCTAGCCATAGAAGTGCAAGTCTGGAGCGTCAGACCCTACATTTTTATAAGAAATGTAGGCAAGAGTATGTGTTAGTACAAAGATGGACTAAGTATGAAAGTCATGCATAAAACATTTGAAATCCTGCTAAAAGGGACATTTTCATAAAATGCAATGACCAAGATGAAACCTGAATGTAAAAGAACTAGAAGACATAAGTCATACAATATGGTAAATGCAAGCAGACATCATCTTAAGTCACATGTGAGATACTTATTGAAGTAATCTTATTGCATTATTGTGGGAGAATTACTCTTAACCGACATATAAGACCATGTGAGTTATCAACACGGAATCCGGTGTCTACCCCACACCGAAAAGAGGTGTCCTACTTGCTAAGGTAAGACCATGAACTTCTAGCTTATTTGGATCCACAAACTAATGTCTATCTAAGACAATCATCCAATGGGGGCACATAGGTATGGGATAAATATATTGTTACTAGAAACCCGACCTCTACTAACGAGAGAGCTTCCATCTCGATATCCTCTCAGTGCTAAGAGTAAATCCTACAGAATAGTCATTTTCTTAACTTATCTTTATCATCCATGGAAAGGCACATCATATTTCCAATTCAAGATAAATCATATGTCATCCATGGAAAGGCACAATTAAGTAACAAATCTAAGCTAGGTTTCATTAGAATAGCTCCTTAACTTGATTCATTTTAGGTGAGAAGACCTTTCAACCTTAGAGCCCTTTATGTGAGAAAACCTTTTACATTCATGCATGGAGTAAGTATGTGAGAAATCCTTTCACAACAATTACCAAAAACAACATCATATCTTCTTTACTCTCAAAGTAACTTACATCATAATTCATCAATTTCATAAGAACATGCATAATTTCATAATTCACCTTTCATAGTTTAAAACCCACTTTCAATCATCAATATCTAAAAAAATGGGTTAAGCATGGGTTCATTGGGGATTCATATTAAAATCATGAGATTATATCAATGCATGCATAAAATTTCATAAATCAATCAAATAAATCAATATTGAAAGCAACCCGTGACATAGAAGAAAAACCCTAACTCAATTGAGGATTTCTAACTCTGTAAATTGGAGAATTTAGGAATTCCATGGAGGGGAGGGCTACATGGATGAAGACTATCATACCTCAATACCAAAATATTGCCTTCAATGGTGGAATTTGAGGCTTGACTTGAAACCCTAGGTTGACCCCTTCTTCTTCAAGCTTTATAGAGAGAGAAATATTTTCGAGAGGAAGACTTGTTCTTATTTTGGAAAATACAGAGAATGAATTCAGTAAGAGAAATTTGGGGTAATAAACACTTATATAGGAATTCTAGGTAAGGGTAAAACGACATAGTACTAGGATGGAATAATTACGAAAAGACCCAAAAGACCCTAACTTAAAAACTGACACGACTACTGATACGGTGGCCTTCACGGCCCATATAAGACTCCATGAGCTATTATGGCAGTCGTAGTCCTTTACCAGTAGTTGGGGGATGACCCTATTTCCCTGACCCTCTTCACGACCACCTTGACGGTCCGTAATGCTCACCACAAGCCGTCTAAGGCTTCGTGGGAGCGGGACCATCTTGTACAGAACCAGACCCTTGACGAGCACCATAACGAGCCGTGGTCCCCTTCACGGCCCGTCAAGGGCTCCGTGGAGGGTCCCATGGCTTAATTTGGGGCTAGTGACTGCCTGCTTGGCCTCTTTTCCTAGCATTCTTGATTCTGAGGTGTTTCCTAAGGAAGCATCCTAACCTAATTATTGAAGAATCACAATAAAAAATGAACCCATTGGCTCCTTCTGGTAAAGTCAACACTGGAGCGGAAGTAAGTCTATCCTTTAACTCATGGAAACTCTTCTCGCATGCTTTCGACCATATGAACTTAACCTTATTTTGGGTTCATACCGTCAATGGAGAGGCAATCGAAGAAAACCCTTCAACAAACCTTCTATAGTAACCGGCTAAACCCAAGAAACTTCTAATACCCGAGGGGGATAATCGTCTAGGCCAACTCTTGACCGCATCCGTCTTTTTAGGATCTACCTCAATACCCTTACCGGAAATAATATGACCAAGAAATGCCACGGACTTGAACCAAAACTCACATTTTCTAATTTTTGCAAAGAGTTGTTGGTCCTTGAGGAATTGCAACACAATCCTCTAATGATAAGTATGATCATCTTCACTCCTTGAATAGATCAAGATGTCATCGATAAACACAATCACAAACATGTCAAGGTATTGCCTAAAATCCCTATTCATCACATCCATAAATACGCCGGAGCATTGGTCAAGACAAAGGACATCACCAAAAACTCATAATGACCATTGCTAGTTCAAAAAGCCATCTTCTGAATGTCATCTTCTTTCACCGTCAATTGGTGATGACCCGACCGAAGATCATACTTAGAGAAGTAACTTTCTCCTTGTAGTTGATCAAACAAATCATCTATCCTTGGAAGATGATAATTATTCTTAATGATAACCTTGTTCAATTATCGGTAGTCAATACACATACGAAGCGAACCATCATTCTTTCAAACAAACAGAACTGGAGCACCCCATGGAGAGATACTTGGTCGGATGAAACCCTTATCAAACAAATACTTCAATTACTCTTTCAATTCCTTAAGTTCTGTCGGAGCCATTCGGTAAGGAGGAATAGAGATAGGTTTCGCATCTAGGAGAAGGTCAATACCAAAGTCTATTTCCCTTTCGGGAGGAATACCGTGTAGGTCATCAAGAAGCACTTCCGGAAACTAATTTACAATGGGGACCGACTCAAGAGTAGGGGTTTCGGAATCCATATACCTCACCATAACTAGATGGTATAAGAAACCCTTATAAATCATCTTTCTAGCTTTAAGATAAGAAACAAACTAACCCTTAGGAATAAAATTTCCTCCTTTCCACTCTAGGATATGCTCATTTAAAAAATTGAAACTTGACCACTCGAGTTCCACAATCAACAGAAGCATAACAAGAATGCAACTAATCTATACCAAGAATGACATCAAAATCTAACATATCAAGCTCTACAAGATCAACATGAGTGACTCTATGGGGTAAGGAGACAGGATAATTTCTATAGACTCTCCTAGCCACAATAGATTAACCGATATGAGTAGAGACATAAAAAGGATCAACCAACACATTCAGAAGAATATCAAATCTCATGGCCACATATGGCGTCACAAAAGACAAGGTAGCACCGGGGTCAAGTAAATCATAAATATAAAGTTGGTAGATTTTCAACATACCGGTAACCACTTCGGGAGAACCCTCTTGCTTAAGACGAGTCTGAAATGCATAGAATCGGTTTTTCTTCTGATTACCTCTAGAATCTGAAGAAGGTTAGGGTTGAGCCCGTCTACGATTATCTCCTTCATTATTTGCTACTGAGGGACAATCCCTTATCTTGTGATTTGTCTTACCACAACCAAAGCATGCATTAGAAACGGCTAGACATCTACCCTCATGCTTCTAGCCACACTTAGAACAAGTAGGCAATGAAGATCCACTACCATTCCCTCCTTGAAGCTTAGGGTTAGACACCCTATCTTTGTTGAACTTAGGAGGAACATTGAAGGAACCTTGACCGGATAACCTTTGTCGGAACTTAGAATGATCATGTCCATCGGACCTTGAATGTGAATGTCACCATCATCGGTCCTTGCCTTCTTCACCTCTCTAGATCTTACCTCAAGTTTCTCCTCTTATATTTGTTGAGAATGAACCATATGACGATAAATGTCCATTTCATTGATATGCATGGCGGTACGACATTCCTTAATCACAATCTCAGACACACCCGAAATAAACTTACTCATCCTTGCCCTAGGGTTGGCAACCATAGTAGGAGCATATCGACAAAATTATGTGAACTTCGAAGCATATTTCTTCACACTCATGTTTCCTTGACGAAGGTTTATGAATTCAAGTAACTTTGCCTCCCTCATCTTAAGGGAGATAATCTGTCAAGGAAAGCAACCTTAAACTTTTCCCAATCGAGAGGACCCGCATCAACCTCCCTCCCTTCTTTCCATTGGTTGAACAAAACTTGAGAAACACCCTTAAGTTGGTAAGCGGCCAATTCTGCCTTTTCCACTGGCGTCACTCCCATGATCATCAACAATTTATACACTTCATCAATGAATTATTGAGGATCTTCATAAACCATAGAGCCATGAAATTCCAGGAGATTCATTCTAGTGAAGTCCCTCACTCTAGATTCCATCGTTCCCACATTTGGGTTCACGGAGACCACAACCTCGCTATTAGCTTGAGCCATCATAGCTTGAGCCAACACATGAAAAACAGCCCTTAACGCTGCATTAGTCACTTACTCGGCCAAAGGGTCGACCGAAACTTGAGGAGGTTGAGGAGGAACTTCTTGTTCCATATTTTCATTCACATTCCTCCTAATGTATGGTCTTCGAGGGACCATTTCCTGAAAAGCATCGGATCCAGATTAGGAGAAAGGACATACATAGTTGCACTCTATCGCACGACTTAGAGTAATAAAAGAAGTGGAGTTTCCTAATCATCTTATAACTTCTTATTCATAAATGTGATGCGCTTCACACTTATGAACAAGATTTTACTCGAAGTGGCTTATGAGACATCCTAGAACCTTTCTAAACCTTGTGCTCTGAATACCAAGTTGTCCCGACCCAAAGTATACCCTAGGCATAACATGGAGTATAGGACACCGAGAGGCCCTACACAAGCCACTTAGAATGCATAAACAAGATAATATAAATTAAGAGTTTAAAAAGACATAATAAATCATAAATAGTTTGACAAAATACGAAGTGGAAGTCTACATAGTCTCAAGCCATCTATTACATCATGAGTGATCGGGACGTAACCCAAGCATCAAGTACAATATCTGGAAAGTAAAGACAGAAAGCAATAAAAGGTTCGATCCTCAAAACATGAGGACTCACCACTACTCAAGGCTACCAAAGTGATCTCTAGCAAGAGGGATGTAGAATCGGAGTGTTGGACCCTACATTTTTAGAAGAATATAGCCAAGAGTATGTGTTAGTACAATAATGTGCTAAGTATGATATCAATGCATAGATGTTATCAAATCATGCTAAAAGGACATCTTTATGATATGCAAAGACCAAGTTACGAGATAAGATATGAGATTAGAAGTATAATCATGATCATGGTCAATGCAAGTAAAATAATCTTAGAACACATGTGAGATACTTTTAGAAGTATCCTTAGTTCATCATTATTATTGTAGGAAATTTTCCTTAACAGACATAGAGACAATGTGAGTTAAAATATGGAATCCAGTGTCTACCCCACACCGAAAAGAGGTGTCCTTACTTTCCAAGGTAAGAAGCATGAACTTCTAGCTTAAGTGGATCCACTAGTTGATGTCTATCTATACAAACATATGGCGGGTGATGAGTCTTAGATTTCGACTCATTTAGGGCATAATATTCATTATTTTAGTGTCCTCAATGCCTATTTTATGCTCTAAACTGATGTTTAAGTGTTAATTTATAGAAATAAAGGCAAAAGAGCAAGGCAAGGATATTACCGGGAAAAAAAAAGCGGAAAAACTGAAAAAGTTGAAGACAAGAAAAGCTGACAATCGCCAAGACCACTCGGAGACTCGCCGAGTGGTGCTTCAGCTCGCCAAAAGTTACAGCATTCCAGCCCTAGGGAAAATCCAACGTCGTGATGAAAATGACATTTGGGTGAACCACCTAATGGATCGGCGACAAGGACTATGATCGCATAAAGTTACAAAAGTTGAATGGTAAAGAGGCAAGTCAGGAAGGAGATGAAGAGAGACACTTGGTGCATCACTGACTTGGTTGGCAATGCTCGACTAATTCCGTCGATTGGTCCAAAAGATGAAAATCTGGAAGAGTATAAATGCAAATTTTTAAATGATGGAAAGGAGTTCTGAAATTTTGAGTGAATATTCTGAGTGTTTGAGAGTTCTTACTTTGAGTTTTTGATCCCAAACACTGTTTTTAGAGTTTTTGAGTAGAATTTTAAGATGGGTTTTGATTTTTAGTTGATTTGAAGCATTGTGAAGATTCAAATTTTGTTGCCCAGCTGATGGAGAACATAGTTGGTAATATTTTCCTGCTTTTTATAATGTGTGGTGAAAACCCCATTCTTGTAGGTGTGATTATATGATTAATTATGTCAATTAGCTTATGGGTGTTAGTATTTACTGATTTAATTATTGTTTTGAAGTGGGTTCGATTGATAACCGAGTTTTAACTCATGAATTGTAGTTGCAAATGCAGTTCTAGCATAGTACTCTATGCTTGCTTGAGAAAGAGGTTTTGAATTAAAGTTATCAATTGATGATTGTAGTGATTGGGTGGTTGTGGATTCAGCTTGAGAAAGTGAGTCTTAATTTGATCCTACCAATCTAGCTCGAGAGAGTAGATTAATTGAGGTCTTGGGTTGTTGTTATGCTTGTTGAGGTTCGAGAGAACTCGCTTGAATTGTGATAGTTGATCCAGAAATGACTATTGCATCTAAAGTCTAGCCTACCCACTAAGATTCAATGATTTTCAGTAAATAGTAATCACCCGTATAGTGAAATTGGCAATTAATCGATCACATCGCCAAGGATCCCTCTCTTCTGGATTACTTCCCTATTTTAGTAGATGTTAATTCACAAACCTAATCCCCATATTTGACACTAGTTGTCAACCCCTACAATTTACTTTAATTATTTTGATTATTCTATTCCTATAACCAATTAGAACATGTTTTTCACTTCGTAATTGAATTCTCTACCGTATCACTCCCTTTGGGATCGACCCCATATCTTCGTTGGGTTTATACTAGATTGTGATCACCTACACTTAGAATTGGATGAAGTGTAGTTGAGCGTTATCAAAAATGAAACCGCTACCGAGAATGAAGTGATGTAATTCTCGGTCTGATCATCGAGCAGGAGATAGCCATGAGGGCCAAGGAGAGCCAGACCTCTCTCCTATTTCCAGTCCTGATTATGAAGTTGTGCAAGCGTGCCCGAGTTCGTTTGATTGCAAAGATGAATGTGGAAGTGACTCCCACTTTCTCTACTGACATCTAGAGGATAGATGGCGAGTACACTAGAGATGAGGCCGAGAGTAGGAGAGTTGCACCGGTGGATACTTCCCCGGCGGTTGATGTGGAGATGTTGCTGATAGAGGCAATTCTTCCTACTCAGGCCAGTGAGCCTACAAGTACCCCTAGCACTTCCACTTCTGTCCCTTCTAGTTCTACTACCGCTCCTCCTCCTACTGCTGCTACTTCTTCCCGACTCCCGTTGACCCAGGCCATGTTATATAAGATGGGACACCTGGCCTAGTCTGCTGATGTTCGTGCCTTTCGGGTAGAGGCTGCTGTACCTGGGCTGATTAAGAGGGTGATTGCTACTGCCTTAGCCCTGATCAGGGCTGAGTTGAGATAGCATAGAGAGATGATCGATGCGCATGGATTGGCCTTGGATGCCCTCACTGTGAGAGTGGAGGCTTGTGAGCAGGGAAAGGATGTGTCTAAGGATGTGACGGCCTTGAAGGCCGATTTTGTTGGGCTGAGGTGCGATGTGGATGAGCTGAAATCCACCGATCTCTCGATGTAATTTGGCACTATGGATCTTTCGGAGGTTCTGAGCACATATTTCCTGGCGAGTTCTGAGATCCCTCCAGCTACTACGACCAGAGATGTTGCTAGGGATGATGTGGATGCTAAGTCGGAGGCCGAGACTGATGAGGACGAGATGGGTGTTCGAGATGCAGTTGTATATGATGATTTAGAGGACCTCAAGGGGGCTATGGTACAGACAACTATTGAGGCATATATGAGGGACAAGTCTATGGTGGGATCTAGTTGAGGAAATGATAGTGTGTAGAGTCGGGCACTGATGCCCAGACTGATGGAGTCACCGACATGTAGAGTTCACCACCGGCTTAGCCTGACAGGGGGCCTTTGACTCTTTTTCAGTTTCCTGTTTAGACTTGTTTTTATTTATTTGCATTTGAGGACAATTGCTAGTTTAGTTTGGCGGGGTGAGGTATATGCATACCTACCTCTTTTGGGCTGTTTTTATGGATATGATTGTTGTTTTTGTGTCTTGTGTGAATTGCTTATGTGAATGCTGAATTTTGTTGGTATATATTGGTTTTTGATCCATTGAGTTTAATTTTAATATTGGTTTTGAACTGAGTTAAAAATTGCCACCTCTTGATATTTGTGAATGTGGTTGTTCTCTTGCAAATTTGAGTGTCGGTTGCGGTCAATACCGACGACTTGAATAGTGCTCTTGATTGAATGATATGCATGTGCGATTCTGATAAGGCAAACTTGAGTTGCATACGTAATATGTGAACTCTTAGCATATCATTATGACTGGCCGGTTGTTGAAATGAATCTTGTGATGATCGTTGCACGCTAGCTAAAATGGTAACGTCTTGTTTGATTATTGTGTTGAATGCCGTGTGTGGTGAGGTTTCCTTGAAATGTGTGCTTGATAATACCTAGAACTTGCCCCGTTTGTCCAAACGACTAATGTAGGCGAATGATAAACATGATCTTAGGCATCATTTGTGGAGAGTGAACCAAAATTGCCACTATACTTCTTTGTCACCACCTTGTGAGAATGTGAACCTTGCTTGGCACCGTTTGAGCCTACCCTTTTTCTTTGGATGAAACATGAACAATTTTTACCTCTTTGTCCCATCACCTATAACCCTCATGAAGCATTGGTTCATTTGAATAGCCAACTTAGGCCAAAAGCCTAAGTTGGGGGTGTGGTGAAAAAGGAGGAAACTCAAGAAGTTTGAGAAATTCACCCTTGAAGGATCATGTTAAAAAGATGAAACCCCTCCATGTAAAAAAAAACAGAGAGAAAAGATGTCACGACCCAGGGGTACACCCTAGACGTAACATGGCATACAAGACCCCGAGAGGCCTCATATAAGCCACTTAGCTTTCATAGTCAAGATAATAGAAAATCGGTAAAATTTTAAAACAATTTCAACAACATCAAAGTCTTTATAAAACGAAGCGGAAGTCTCATACAATTGTCTCAAAACCATCTAATAAAAGGATTCTTGGGACACAGCCCATACAACAATGTTCAAAACTTAAAATCCAAAGACCATAAGGAATGGTGGCCAAATCCTCGAATGCTATGAGGACTCACCAATCTTCAATCTTGCCTCTATTAAGATCCTAGCCACGGGGATGAGATTCGGAAACGCCGAACCCTACATTTGGATAAGAAATGTAGGCAAGAGTATGTGTTAGTACAAGAATGTACTAAATATGATAGCTTGCATAAAAATCAACATAAACATAAGAGTTAGACAATATAAGTCATAAGCATAATTAATGCATAAAATAGATCATCATAACATATAAGGAATACTTCTTAAAGTAACCTCAAAGCATACTTATCCAAGACATGGGTAATCCTCCACTAGTCTTACTCATCATAGAAGGCAACCTTAGGCCATCATTCAAGCTCATCACCTATCATTCTTATCTTTAGCTTGTCTTTTATAGACATAGGGAAAGGCTCATGGGTAGTCGCCTCTTTCCTTACAAAAATAATCATGGGTACTCACCTCCATGTCCATATTATGGGTTCATGGGTACTTGCCTCCATGCCCAACATCATATGACATACGTACTCGCCTCCATGTCCTTTCATCATAAGACACGGGTATTCGCCTCTACATCTTTCAATAAGGGATCATGGGTACTCACCTCCATGCCCAAAATTATTATAGGAACGTGCGGAGTCGCCTCTTGTTCAATTCTAAAGAATATGGGTAATTGCCTCATATCCTTCTCATTTGGAGGTCAAGGGTAATCTCCTCTAGCCTCATCAATTTCTTAGTCTTTAGTCTAGATTCATTTTAGGTGAGCAATCCTTTCAACCTAGAATCATTCAATGTGAGAAAGCCTTTCACATTTATACTTAAACAATTCATGTGGAAACTATCCCTTTCACAACAATTACCTGAATAATCAACAATTAATAATATAAGCTTCACTCTCAAAGCAATTATTAATGTATCTCATCAATCCTATAAAAATACATCTAAACTCACAAATCCTCCTTTCATGGCATCAAACCCATTTACATCAATTTCAACCTAGAAACATGGGTTAAGCATGGGTACATGTAAATTCATCCTAAAAACATGTACTTCTATAAATTCAAGCATAAACAATCATAACCCAATCATTTGGATCAACATTCATCAAGACCCACAACATTAGAAGAAAACCTTAACTCAAATTGGGGAATTTCTACTTTTCAATTGGGGAATCTTGGGAACTCCAGGGAAGAAAGGATTCCATGGATGAAAAGACATCATACCTTACTATCAAAGCCCAAAATTGCTTGAGGAATGGAGACTTGACCTTGATCCTAGCTTGAACTCTTTCTTCTTCTTCTTCAAGTCCTAGAGAGATAAATATTTTGAGAGGAAACCCAATTTCTTTTGGTGAATTTGAGAGATCTAGGTCGTTTTACCCAAGTCTAAAATCAGATCTAGGTCGTTTTACCCATGAACTAAAATCTGCCGACTCACCCTCATGATCCGTGGTGGCTCTCAAGAGCCATGGTGGCTCTCATGAGCCATGGTTCCAGCCATGGTCCTAGACCAGTGGCTTGGCAAACTACCCCTTACACTCATCTTCCCTCACGAACCTCTCCTCGGCCCGTCAAGGTCTTCACGAGCCGTCAAGTGGCTCGTGGGAGGGTATTTATTTTAGTTAGACTCTAGGGAGCTCATTGCCTCACCTTCACGGGCACCACCATGAGCCGTGGTGCCCACCAAGAGCCGTCATGGTGTTCGTGGGAGGTGAGCCTCCCTTGGCTAGATACTACCTAGGTCCACGAGCACCACCACGGGTTGTGGTGCCCTTCACGGTCTGTGTGGGCCTTCATGGAGGGTGCCAAGGTCCAATTCTCTAGCCCTTGACTTGGAACTTAGCACCTAGCTTATACTACTAGATTTCGAGGTGTTACAAAAGAGAAAAGTGAAAGAAGAAAAAGATCGAAAAAGAAAAGAATTGTTGGAATAAAGTTTGTGAAATGGACAAAAGAAATGGGGTATCCAATTAGTCATGCTTAAAAGAACATAGGGTGTATTGTGAGAATAAAAAAAAGAGTGAAAGAGAAGGAGAAAAAGTGAAATGCAGGCAATGCTGCATGAAGGTAGAAGTCACTAAACCAAAATGATCATACATTTACCTTCAGCCCCGTTACAAGCCTTGAAAAACCTTTGTGATCTTGAGTGAGCTGAAAGTCATGTTGGTTGGAAAATACGTGCAAGCCTATGGGTAGAATCATGCATGTGTTCATCTTTGAGAGTGTGAGAGTTGCTTTTGATTCCTAAATTCTGAAAACTTGATGATCTTTGAGTGAGTATGGAATCATTCTTGTTGTGAGGGCATTCAAATTCTTTTGTTGAGCTTGAATTTTCATTTGAAGCAAGCATTGTGAGCTTGAGTTCTATTTGATGATGGCTAGTCACAGTTTGAAACTTGTAGTGCACAATTGAACATTACATGGGTAGTTTGGACCTCTCGTGTGCATTGATGTTGAGTCTTGAGTAGCACTATTTGTAGACATTTCTGTTGAAGTAATTGATATTGTGTTTTACTAGAGGACAAGCAAAAGTTTAAGTTGGGGGTGTTGATGAGTCTGAGATTTCGACTCATTTAGGGTTTGATATTCATTATTTTAGTGTCCTCAATGCCTATTTTATGCTCTAAACTGATGTTTAAGTGTTAATTTGCATAAATAAAGGAAAAAAGAGCAAGGCAAGGACATTACCAGGAAAAAAAGAGCGGAAAAGCCAAGAAAAGCTGACGATCGCCAAGACCTCTCGGTGACTCGCCGAGTGGTACTTCAGCTCACCAAAAGTTACAGCGTGTCGGCCCTGGGAAAAGCCAACTCTGCGATGGAAATGGCATTTCGGTGAACCGCCGAATTGATCGGCGACAAGGACTCTGATCGCCTAAAGTTACAGAAGTTGAATGGTGAAGAGGCAAGTCAGGAAGATGATGAAGAGAGACACTTGGTGCATCACCGACCTGGTTGGCGATGCTCGACTAATTCTACCGATTGGTCCAAAAGTTAAAAATCTGGAAGAGTATAAATGTGAATTTTTAAATCATGGAAAGGAGTTCCGATATTTTGAGCGAATGTTATGAGTGTTTGAGAGTTCTTACTTTGAGTTTTTGATCCCAACCACTATTTTTAGAGTTTTTGAGTAGAATTTGAAGGTGGGTTTTGATTTTTAGTTTATTTGACGCATTGTAAAGACTCGAATTTTGTTACCAAGCTAATGGAGAACATAATTGGTAATATTTTCCTGATTTTTATAATGTGTGGCTAAAATTCCCATTCTTGGGGGTGTGATTATGTGATTAATTGTCTCAATTAGCTTATGGGTGTTAGTAATTACTTATTTAATTGTTGTTTTGAAATGGGTTTGATTGATAATCGTGTTTTAACTCATGAATTATAGTTGTAAATGCAGTTCTAGCCTAGTATACTATGCTTTCTTGAGAAAGAGGTTTTAGAATAAAAGTTCTCAATTGATGATTGTAGTCATTGGGTTGTTGTGGATTCAACTTGAGAAAGTGAGTCTGAATTCAATCCTACCAATCTAGCTCGTGAGAGTAGATTAATTGAGGTCTTGGGCTGTTCATAGTTGTTATGCTTGTCGAGGTTCGAGAGAACTCTTTTGAATCGTGATAGTTGATCCAGAGATGGCTATTGCATCTAAAGTCTAGCCTACCCACTAAGATTCAACAATTTTCAGTAAATAGTAATTACCCGTATAGTGAAATTGGCAATTAATCGATCACATCCCCAACGATCCCTTTCTTCTTGATTACTCCCCTGTTTTAGTTGTTGTTAATTGACAAACCTAATCCCCCCATTTGACACTAGTTGTCAACCCCTACAATTTACTTTAATTGTTTCGATAAATTCTATTCCTACAACCAATTAGAACACGTCTTTCTCTTCGTAATTGAATTATCTACCGTATCACTCCTTGTGTGATCGACCCCAACTCTTCATTGGGTTTATACTAGATTGCGATCTCCTATACTTAGAATTGGATGAAGTGTAGTTGAGCAGTATCAGTGGCACATAGTTTATGGGACACGGGTAATCGCCACTTGTCCACTCGGTGCTAAGCATATTTCCCATGGAATAGTCATCAATCATATTCATCTTATCCTTAAGGAACATGGGTAATAGCCTCTTGTCTTATCATTATGGGGACATGGGTAATCACCTCTTGTCTTACCATTAGAATAGCTCCTAAAACTTGATTCATAGTTTAGTTAAGAAAACCTTTCAACTCTTTGAATCCTTTATGTGAGAAAACCATTCACAATAATCAAAAACAAGATTGTGGGTCAACCTATAAGATCGTCGGTGAGATCAGAGACCACTGTATTTGGACCCCCAACGACGGACCCATGTACAGTCCGTGGGTCAACCTACGGACCTTACACCTCAGCCGTGGGTCCCAATTTTTAGTTCTAAAATTTCTCTAAGTCTGGGACTCACCTACAAGACCTACCTATGGCCCGTGCATTGGAAAGCAGACCGTCCTGGTGAACCGTATGAAAATACTGAAACCTTGACATTTTGGAAAAATTTGAACTGGCCAACCACTGTCCCACCTATGTTCTGTAGTCCGACCTACGGATCGTTGGTGTCTCTGTCGGTGTTGACACTAGAGTTTTTTTTTTCTTTTGGAAAAACTGAAATTTTCATCGTTTTGAATCCGAGGTGTTACACTATCTGGAGGGGTAAAATGTTTATTTTATGAAAATTTTCAAAAATGACCTTTTGGTCATTACATTATCCGCCACTAATAACCATGTTCATCTTTGAACATAAATAAAGAAAGTACCTCAAACATCAAAAAAACTGAGGATATCTAGCATGCATGTCACACTCTGTCTCCCAATTGGCCTCTCCAACTGAGTGTTGCTACCACTGCACCTTCATTGAAGCAATATCCTTAGTCCTAAGCTTGCGAACCTGCCTATCCAATATGGATATAGGCTCCTCCTTAAATGACAAATCTGGACCCAATTCTTCTGAATCGAGTAAAAGCACATGAGACTCATTCAACACATACTTCCGAAGCATGTATACATAGAAAATAGGATGCACAATTGACATGCTAGGTTGAAAGGCCAACTTATATGCCACTTCTACGACTCGCCCCAAAATCTCAAAAAGGCCCAATGAATCGAGGGCTAAGATTTCCCTTCTTCCCGAACTTCATCGCACGCTTCATGGGGACACTCTGAGTAAAACATGATAACCCTTCATAAGCTCAAGAGCTCGAACTCTCATATGTGCATAACTCTTCTGTCGACTCTTAGCTGTCAACTACCTACCTTGAATCATACATACATGGTCCGCAAAATCTCTAAGAAGATCAGTATCCAAAGAGTCCATCACAACCGAATCAAACTAAAAAATCAGAGATCTACAATTCCTTAAATCGGGCCATCTGAATACGGAAATGATAACTGTTGTTGTAGGAAAACTTTGCTAATGGTAAGTGCTCCTATCAATCATCAAAGTTAATCACACATGCTCGAAGAATTTCCTCAAAAAATAGAATCGTCTGGTTAGAGTGATTATTTGTCTAAGAATGAATAGTTCTACTCATGTCTAATCGAGTATCCAAACCATGTTGTACAGATCTCTAGAAGTGATAAGTGAATAGTGAATCTTGATCAAAGACAATAGAAATATGCATTACATGAAGTCAGAATAACTGATGTAGAGTTGTGCTAACTTCTTTGTCATGTACTTCACCCGAACTGGAATAAAATGGGTAGATTTGGTCAACCTATCAAGAAACACCCAAATAGAGTCACTGATAATGCTCAAATTGCCCTCAAAAACCAATTAAAAGAGTGAGTGATAGTTGTCAGTAAAAAACCCAACGAAGAGTCGGGGTCGAATCCCACAGGGAATGGTATATCGTATAGAATTCCTTATCAAGAAATTTGGACTTTAAATAATCTCATTTGTACTAGTTAGAAAAATTTGGTGAGGGGTACCCCCAACTTAATATAAAACTTTGGTTATCAATTATCACAAATAAACTAAAATCGGAACTATACCAAGAGTTATCAAGCAATATAGGGGTGCGGGGATTGGAAATCGACATAACATAAGGGTGATTGTGCTGCTCTATAGTGATGTACATACATGAATAGGCTAAGTCATCTTCAATGACGCTATTCTTCTTTCTATCTAAAAGCATTGATGCATAGAATCTCCTTTCGGTCTCATCTAATTTCCAATCCTAAACAACCCAATACCTTACTCTATCCTCACTTTCAAGAATAGGAAAAATAGATCTGACTTATAACCTTTCTTTCAAGCAAGCCATATACATCAAACCTAAATTGGTAGTATTGAAATAATTACCCAGTCCAATTAATATCTTTCGAGCATCAACCGGAGATCAGATATAGGAATTAAGTTTGCAACCTTAACCCATAATTAAACCCCATGGTAATTAGACCAAATTCGTGCATAAACAACAACAAAACAGATTATTGCACAATACCCACTACATTAAATCAACACCCAACCCCATTAGACCACCCCTAAATCTTGGGGTTTTAACCACCATAAAAAAAGTAAAGAAAATATACATTTCATGAAAGCAGCCATGGATAACTTGAAATTAAGCAATTAAGAGTAAACCTACTTTGGATTTAACTTCAGTTTATCAAATACAAGTCTCAAATTGTAAAACCCCAAAAACTAGAAAAGTGGTACCTCCTTTCAAGTCAGTAGTCCAACTCTCAAATCAAACTGCTTAAAAATTGTATCCTTTGCGCTATTTATACTTTCCTTAAATTTGGCGCAAAATCCACTTAATAACCAACTCGGTGACATTAGTCAGGCTCACCAAACTCGCTCGACGAATCACCCTTCGCTCCTCAGCTTGCCTTGTGATTCTCTAGGATTCAGGTGTTTGAACCTCAGTTAGTGGACTCGATCGAGTTAGTGTTTCACTTTCAGCGAATCGCCAAATACCACCTTAGTCCACCTTTCGAGCATTAAAATGTGCCTTTGCATATTGTCACTTTGGGTGATGCGCCGTTCTAAATCGGCGCATCACCTTCTCTATAGGAGTTCGAAAAAATTCTTTGATAGACACAAGTGTTATGCACTTTCAATTTGGACGAGGTCGTTGTCAGTTGGCGATCCGCCCTTTATGTTAGGCAAACTATAATGTTCACTTTGCACTTCTTTTAGTATTTTTGGCCATTCTTTCAAACTTCGGTCCTTGCCTTGTCTGGTTACCTTCATAGTTGTAAATCATCAATATTTGGTTAGAAAAGGACATATCTAGGCATTGAGGAGACTAATTATTGAGCTAAATGTACCTGAAATGAGTGCAAATTTATCATTCATCAGCACCCCAACTTAAAATTTTACTTGTCCTCATGTTAATCAAGAACTCAATAAGATCAATAAGGATGTCTACAACAATAATCAATTAGATCTAACATGCAAGCTCCATTGAGAGCCTACATTCTGTAGCATATTACCCTAAATCACGATTAAAAAAAAATTCAAATCATGACTAGCTAGTCTCAGCACAAGCTCAAGCTCACTTTAGCTTCTTGTCTAATGCAAGAACATGTTTCAACAAATGCATTAAAGTGCCCTTGCATCAAAAACGATTTCTATCTCTCACTAAGAAAATCAACAAAGGTAATGGGAGTCAATGCAACTCTCAATCTATGAAAAGAGAAACACATACAAGCTTTGTCCCATAGGTTTGCCCATATTTTCCAATCATCACACAATGTAGTCCATGTAAGATATCAAGAGTATTTTAGGCTTGTAATGGGGTTGAGGGCTAATACATAGTAAATTTGGATTGGTGGCTGGTATCTTTTCAAAGAATTGTTGCAATCATCATCACTTCTTATCAACTTTATTTTTTTTCTTTTTCATTTGAGAACTCAAATCTTGACTTTCCACTCAATTTATTTGGAATTCCCCTTTATTTCATTAACTTCTCTTTTTCATTTGAAATTTTCCAAGTTGTTTTCATCACAATGATGCCACAACGCACATTATTTTTATAAGGAGGGGTTCCTTCTTTTTGCAAAACTTTCAGATTTGAGTCTCATTTCTTCTTCTTTTTTCCCTTAATTGGCTTACATTCATCCTCCCTTTCCACACCAAAACTTAGGCTTTTGGCCTAAGTTGGCTATTAAAACATTGCAATACTTCAAAAAGGAATTTTGGTGAGAAGGTAGGATAATTTGGCTAAAGAGGCTTTTTTTGGTTGTCAACAAATATGTTAGGCTCAATTGGTGCCAATATGTATTCACACCCTCGCAAGGTAGTCACAAAAGGCTTTATGGACAACTTGGTTCCCTCATTGAATTTTTACCCAAGATCATGTCCCACATTCACCAAGATTAACACGATTGGACTAACAAGGCAAATTCTAGGACTCCACATGCATGCTTTCAAGTAAAACCTAACCATACATAGCACTTTGAAATACACTCATTTAGTACATCCTGAAAAGATCAAAAGTGTACGTACGATGTTCAATGCAAGGATCACATCAAAACGTAGCTAGTCAACAAAAGATTCAAGGAGATCTCTCAAAGGTGTAACCACATCAATTTCTTTCTCGCAACACCAACACTACACATCATGCTCATCATGAGTACTATTCAAGACATGGATATTGAACAAAATCGATTCTCAAATTGTTATCACTGAAAACTTTAAGCATTTGACGATTTGAACTCATGGGGGGTTGCAACATCAAGGGAGAACGAGATAGAAGTAAAGAAACACAATATTTACCAAAAAAGAATTCTAAAATAAACAATTAGCAAAGTATAATTGTTTAAAATACGAAATAACAAATTGCAAGAAAAAGGGGAATATTGGCACGAAGGCCCTCACCCCACCAAAAGCAAAATGAAGTTTCCTTAATGAAAAATAAATAAAAGTACCGGGAGGATGAGAGAAATGTCTCCCTATCAGGCTATGCCTGTGGAGCACTCTCATATGGAGTCTCAGGTGGAGAAATCTCAAGAGGGGCATCGATGTCCGGTAATATATCACAGGAGGCAGCATGGGAGGTACAACTGTGGAATGAATGCTAGTCTTAGCAACAAGAGGTATGGTAGATTCTGGAGTGACTCCACTAGACCCGACCTCCAAAGTCTCTCAAAGATACCTCTCCAGCCCAGGCTAAAGAATGACCTTCTCGGTCTCATTCAGCTTGGTTAGTATCTCAGCAATCCCATGCTCCTTATTTCTCAGCTCCTCCTCATATGTTTCCTCGGCCAACTCCTTTTCGGCCCTCTCACTTTCCTCATCCTCAAAAGTCTCAACATGCACGGAAGCCTCAAGCACAGTAGTGGAAGGCACAACACTAGGTATTTGGGGTGCATCTAGAAGGGGAACCTTGCCCCAAAGTGTGGAGATATCCATAGACTGTATTTGGACCACCTCCACCCTCAAAGTAGCCACCTCCTCGTTCAGGGAATCAACAGCACTAGAACTGCCACTAGCTTTCTCCTATGCCTCAACCATCACAGTCAAATCATCAAGCCTCAAAGTATGGGTCTCTATCATCCCCTCACACTTTATTACTCTCTCAATCACACGTGCCAAGGCCTTCTGAATGGCCCGGTCAATGAGATGGGGCAAGTCCTTCTCAACCCAGGCAGCTCTATTATCAGATGACGGGCAAGGCTGCCCATTTGATATATCAAAGCATGGGTGAAGGAGTGATGGGAAAAAGAAAAAAGGGGAGGCCTCACAACAGTAGTAGCAGTAGCAGTAGGCTGTACAAATGTAGAACCATAAGCCATCAATAGAGGGAAATGTGGGAATACTTGCCTGCTCCACAAAAGGAGTATGTGTGTTGGTCTAAGGTGCCAGGGTAGCAGGGCCAATGATTGTGTAGGGGTAGCTTGGTAACGTTGGGAAGCCTTCTAAAGCTCATTTATTGTTATTCTGTGATGTCTTTTCAGTGGAGGAGGGGGAGCAGAGGGCTCTTTATCCAACTCCAGGTCAGAAGAGACCACTTGTTTGCCTTTGGTTCTTGCCATTACCTGTAAAGCACACATTCAAACCATGGATTTGTGAAGGTTAGTTGAATTTGAATGCGAATAAAAAAATGTTCCAAAAACATTCATGAGGCTTGCCTAACGGGAGGGAAATGCGCCAAATAGGATCTACGAGCTTCGATGAGATCACTGAATAAGACATTATCAAATTATTCACGGATCAGGCATAAAAGGTGAAGTCAATGCCAACTCGGCTTTTTAGTGAGTTGGTTACTGCAAGATAAGATAACTCCACCGAAACTGACAGTGTAAAAGGGAAAGTAACAGGCAACAAGGGCGATATCCTCTCCCACTAGAGGACTTTCCAAGTGGGTTCGGTGGACTAAGATAAGTCCGCCGAATGAAACATTACCCAAGGCAATGTGCAAGCTAAAGAGGGTGAGCTGGGTCTTACTCAGTGATTCACCTAACTCTCTTGGCAAAATTAGACAAGCTCACCGAATAGGAAGTTTCAGCCCTGTGTAAAATGTTAACAGAAAAAGTAACACACAC
>JAJONR010002817.1:0-91677 GCA_029582245.1 Solanum etuberosum
GGGTTTCTGGTTGCGTAGAATATCTTAGAATCTAGATTGGGGATTTTGGATGTTTGGGCTACCTTAGAAGCTAGATCAGGGGTTCTGGTTGCGTAGAATATCTTAGAATCTAGATTGGGGATTTTGGATGTCTGGGCTACCTTAGAAGCTAGATCGGGGGTTCTGGTTGCGTAGAATATCTTAGAATCTAGATTGGGGATTTTGGATCTCCGGGCTACCTTAGAAGCTAGATCAGGGTTTCTGGTTGCGTAGAATATCTTAGAATCTAGATTGGGGATTTTGGATGTTTGGGCTACCTTAGAAGCTAGATCAGGGGTTCTGGTTGCGTAGAATATCTTAGAATCTAGATTGGGGATTTTGGATGTCTGGGCTACCTTAGAAGCTAGATCGGGGGTTCTGGTTGCGTAGAATATCTTAGAATCTAGATTGGGGATTTTGGATCTCCGGGCTACCTTAGAAGCTAGATCAGGGTTTCTGGTTGCGTAGAATATCTTAGAATCTAGATTGGGGATTTTGGATGTTTGGGCTACCTTAGAAGCTAGATCAGGGGTTCTGGTTGCGTAGAATATCTTAGAATCTAGATTGGGGATTTTGGATGTCTGGGCTACCTTAGAAGCTAGATCGGGGGTTCTGGTTGCGTAGAATATCTTAGAATCTAGATTGGGGATTCTGGATGTCTGGGCTACCTTAGAAGCTAGATCGGGGGTTCTGGTTGTATAGAATATCTTAGAATCTAGATTGGGGATTTTGGATGTTTGGGCTACCTTAGAAGCTAGATCGGGGGTTCTGGTTGTATAGAATATCTTAGAATCTAGATTGGGGATTTTGGTTGTGTAGACCTTAGCTTGATCAGGAATTTTGGACGGATAAACTTTGGCTTGATTTGGGAGTTTAGCATAGACTTTAGCTTGATCGGGGATTTTGGTTATGTAGACCTTAGCTTGATCAGGAATTTTGGAGGGATAAACTTTGGCTTGATTTGGGAGTATGGAAGCATAGACTTTAGCTTGATCGGGGGTTCTGGTTGCGTAGAATATCTTAGAATCTAGATTGGGGATTTTGGATGTTTGGGCATTAGTCTCAGAAGTACAAAATATATCAGCAAGCAAGCAACTTTGGGCATCAAAAGAGAATGCCTTTTTGGACACTAATGAAGTGTAATATTCAGAGTCAATCATGTTCATTGGAGATAATTTAGAAACAAGAGTTTGAGGCATTTCATTGACAACATTTTCTTTCCAAAACTTGAGCTGATTAGAACCCACATATGGTATAGAATTACAAGTAGAAGAAGCAAAGAAAGACAAGACACTTAACAAGAAAAACATGAGCCAATATGAAGTAGCCATTTTTTTTTTGAAAGACTTGAATTAGTGTTTCTTGAGATATTTTTATCTTGAGAAACTTCCTTATTTATAATGTAAAAATCCCAGACATTTTGATATCAAGTTACACTTAAATAATCATAAAGCTCTTGAAATGATGTAAACTAAACACAAGTAGAGGTCTCTTTTTCATGCAAATGGCCAATTAGGTCTATTAATTGATAGATTTTAGATATATACCAAATTAATAATCATATTTTGACGTTTCAAGTTCAAAATCCATTGCCAGCGAAAGCAAGGAGTTTGTCTTTTGGGTCGAGCTCATCGCACTCGGCTTGCACAGTACGGGTTACCTCTCCTTTGTGGTTTGCGAGCTATTGCATAGAAGCGGGCTTTTACTTGTCCGCACCCAAAGAATAGCAGCGATGGGTTACCTCTCCTTGCTTGCATTATTAGCTAAAAAGAGAAAATAGTGATTAGACACTGTTGAAAAAGCAACTACTAGCATTTTTTTAAGAGATGCACGCATTTTTGTTACCAACTTGAAAATGATTTAAGTTAAAAGCCAATAGTGGATTATCCGTAAGCCATGATAAAAAGGAGAAAGAAAAAAAATACTCTAATAAACTTTAAGTTACGTCACTATTAAATTACTGATATCTTTAATTAAAGATTTAGAGTTCGAGACCTTTAGAAATGAAAAAAGATTAGGTTGGGAGTGTTACCTCCAAAAATGAGCCTTGAAATATGCAAATTCAAATTTGATCAGGCTCTAATACGAATACCACACACTTGCTGAAAAACAAAAATAAAATAAAAATGGAAGTGTGTCCACTTGCAAATTAAAGGAGATATTTGGTGCTTTTCATCCTTGTTAATGAATTGTAATATTGAAACAAAAAGTAAATAATTATATGGTACCATAAATAAAAATGATCTGATAATATAAAATTTCTTTACGCGATCTATTTATATATATGAGTAAGCTAAAAAAAATGCACATATAGATGGGGCTTATCCAATAGTGTTCTTTTTCACTCAAAATGGTGACCACTTGTATAGTGGCATTAATTAGCTAAAGTAATTAGAAGAAGAAAAGCTTATAGGATGAAATTTAGGCTGATCAAGATTTGGCTTAGCCTCTTGTTTATATCATGGATCAGTGAAGATAAGTTCTTGCCTATTTGTTAATGGTATTTTATTATTACTAAATAATTGGGATTAGCACTAACCTATAATTATTTGAAATATTCCTAAAATTTGGGATTTCACCTTTCCTTTTAAAGCATTTTTAATTGCTAAACAGGGAATGTAAAATCAAAAGAGGGGTTGATAGTACTTTTATTTCCTCAGTTATTGGTAAATTTTAGTTATCTTTTTTTAATAGTTGATTAAGTATATTTAACTTTAATTTTTTGTAAATGTACTGTCCACTTTTGATCCCTTATATGAATATTCACAATTTTTCAGAATTATTGATCGATTAAAATATGCTATGTTAAACTTGTATTGTCATTCCATATTTAAGGGTAAATACATTTTAAAATAGTTCATATACAACATATTTCCTACGTAAAGGATCAAAAGCACCAAGAATGGTATTCTCCCGTTAAAAGAAACTTTCTTTTCAAATAAGTAATTAATTAATAAGGTTCATCAAAAAGGGTTAAGGTAAGATGTATCCGACCCCTTTGCTCTTAATGAGAGATATTGATTTTGAGCTCATATGAAGAAAAAAAAATTATATTAGAAATGTTTTCCTCTTAAATAAGCTTACATGATGCAAATTCAGATTAATCATGCCCAATACGAGTACAGAACAATATCGATCAAGAAAACCAAGGAAAGAAAGAAGTAATTTAGGTTTTAACTTTTATTTTTGTTCTTTTTAAAAGGTTTTCTTTCCTTTCTTTTTTCTTTTTATTCACAAACTCACCCCTCTAAAAATATCTTTCCTTAAATTCCGAAAACATAGGAAAACCATCAATTTCCATAATCACAAACCCTTATAATCCCTTACCCAAAATTAACCTAAACAATTACCATGAAATTTTTTTAAAAAAAATCCATAATCATGGCAATAAACATGACAAACTCTTGTCCTCTTTTGTTCATCATTGTTTTGATAATATTACTTTCTTCGCCCCAATATTCAGATGCTGAACAACAAACAAGTTTCGTAAATAAAATGTTTCCCACAATTGAGGTAACATTAGCCAACGACAACAATTTCTCAATATATTACATGTGCAGAGATTTCGACACAATTAACACCTTAACAAAGCTTTCTCCAGGTGATAATTACAAATTTAACATCTCACAAATTGCTTTCCCTATGAGATGGTGTTATTTGTACATTAATCCTCGTACCCATGGATTCTTTTGGGCTTATAATGTGAGATCCAAATGTACTAAATGCTTTTGGAGTGTTACAAATTTTCCTTATTTATATAAAGCGGATCGTGTTAGGTGGGAACGTGAGAAGCTTTTTGTCCCCGTTGGATTCAATATTGATGACTATTTGATAAGAAATATTTGAGCCGAGAGTCTATCAGCACCTTGTTCTCTTCAGATTCCACTTGTGGGACAATAGTGGATATGTTGTTGTTGATATATTATTATATCGTTATTTTATGTCTTTGTACATGAAAAGCAAAAATATAGAGGGGAGAGAGGGAGAGGGATATGAAAATGTTTGGAATTTAGGATTCCAGGGTTTATGAAGAATTCTTTGATGTGAATTGAGAATTTGAGATTTGTAGACTATATTGTGGTCATTTGTAAAGTGTCATTAAAATGAAATGATATTCATTAACTCCTTTAAATATAGAAGCTTATCTTCAAGCTTATACATGTTCTTGTTGTTAATTTGGTAGCTAAATGTTTGTTATGCGTCAATTGTCTCTTATTGATAGAAAGATAAATATTATTGAGTTTATTGGTTAAATAGACTTCCCAACCTAATAGACTAGTCTTTTGAATGGGTCTCGATCTCCCGTTTGGTCTATAATATTATCGATCAACACTTGAGACCGTAATTTATTGACTGAATCCATTCATAAATCTAAATCGCCAATAAACTTCGTAATCAAAGTGTCATGACAACATAATGACGCCCAATTAAAAATATATTTTTCTACTAAAACATTAGAAAATATTCAGAACTTGGCAAGTATTTAAAACACAGCCACTCACATGATTTGAGTGGTCGAGTCCCCCTTTTTCTGAATTCAAATTTTGGAAAATTATACATCCACCAATAATTTTTAATTTAAATAATTATACGTACAACTATTTTATTTTATTATTCAAAATACTGTGTCATATCAGTTATCATACATGATTTTCACTAAATAATGATTTATAAATGGATTAATGTGCTATATTTTGTGGAAAGTGTGTAAGGGAGGATTTTGGTCTAAGTCCAAATTTACTTCTAGTAGGCTGGATTAATAGAAAATAAATAGGCTCAAATTCGAACTTAATCCAATCTCTAATTCTTATTAATCATAGGAAAGGTAGATACGGATCCAACTATTATTGATCTTTTTTTCAAATTAATCAAATAATTCTAACTATTGAAAATGCAAACTGCGAACGAGAACAGATTATGCCTGTCTTTTTGGAACACGTTTGCTGTTTTTTCAGAGCTAGTGAAACCGGTTGACTCTTTAGAGTTTAAGAAAGTTTAAATAAGTGTTTGTAAACGTAAAGTAGTGTGTTTCTATACTTCGTTTGTTCCTATTTATATATCGTCCTAATTAAAAATAAATGATCCTTAATACTTGTAATTTCACAAAATCAATACATAAATAACAATATTCTTCTTATTTTATCCTTAAAAGCTATTAACACTGAAAGTGTGAATTTGATCAATATAGAAAAACTAAATGATTAATTCATGTTAATTGGTCAATTTAATTAATCAAAATATATTTATTTATTGAAAAGTTGACTTCAACAAAACACTAAATAAGGATAAAATAATAAACGTAAACTTACCTAATTTCTCAAAAAACGCAAAATCTGAAATAATCACACACACACACACAAACTTACCTAATATATAAAAGAGAACCCTAGGCCCGCCTACGTGGCACCACCACAAACAAAGATTCCCTTTTAATTTATTTATTTTCAAAACTAGTCTTCCCCTTTCATGAAAAGTTTGTGACTTTTATGAAAAATTATAACTTTTATGAAGAGTTGCGACTTTTACGAAATGTTGTGACGCATATAGTAGATATTGTCTCCGGTTATATTGAACATATACACATATAGTAGATATATTCATTGTGCAAAAAATAATTATTGTACTTAGTTTCAAGAATTTATATTTTGATATTCTATAACTTAAAAGTACTATATATAATCTTACATATTATCTATTTTTACGTAGATATGAAGTTTCTCACTTATCAATTGAAGAAATTCATTATACAAGTTCAAAAGTTATAATTGCTTTCATGTTCAAACGTAATTTCTTTTTTGAATCTGTTAACAAATTTTTGAATTTTTTCCTGAGACATATATCATAATTGTATAATTTATGCAACTTAAATGTGTTCTTTTTCTTACGAAATGCCTTTGTATATATATTCTTATTTTCTTCTTTATTTTCCTTTTAATGTTGATTAAAAAACCAATGATTTATTATTTCCTGAATAATTTATTCATTAGAGGTTCTTGAGTTATGTGATAATGACAAATAATCAAATTTATGTTGGAGTATTGCTAATATTTTTTTTAAGAATCTATATTTTTCTATTAGTTTTAATGTATTGATATTAGTAAAAGATTATTTGGAAGTTCAATGGAATTATTATTTATGACCGCGCCAATGAGGAAGGACCCTGTAACAAACTATTAAGAAAATTTTAATTAATAGTAACAATAAACACATCATTGTTTAATATTCTACCTAGGGTATTTTGTTTCTTGCAATCGTGCTATGTCCTTCATCTTTGTCTGCTGCGAACTGAATTTGTTTTTTTTTTTTTTTTGATTATGTGAAGGATTTGTAGTTTTGAGCCCCCTGTTTGGCTTTAGAGTTGAGCCGCCTGATCCAGACAGCACCTAATTTGGGTTTGAGTAGTGGGATGAGTTTTTTTTTTTTTTTTTTGAGAATCTAAAGGGATTTTTTTTTAACTCAGTTGAAGAACTGAAATAAATCGTAGAACTATTTTTTGTATTCCGAAGGGAATAGGATAATATGGAGGCGTACATGGAGGATTGTAAAGATTTGGCTTCTCAATTGAAGCAGCAAGATAAAGAACTTAGGCTCAAGAGAAGGTAAGCCTAAGTTTCTGTAAATACGTACTTTTGTGCAGTTTGTACACTGAATGAAATTTACTTGGCAACTTTTTGAATAATTTGATGAATTTTATGTTTGTAAATTTGTTTAATTCGTGGAAATTGTGTAGAGAGAGAATATTATGATGTTCTAAAGTGGGTAGAGTGTCATAAAATTTGATAAGAGGGAGCAATTTTCTTTGCATCAGTAATGCAATACAAAGTGTTTGTGGGGATAATATTCAGTATTACTTAGGCATATGAAACTAATTTTGCAGGTGGTTAATGGACTTGGATTTGTCCGAAAGAGAGCAAAAAAAGATGGACAGACTCAAACCTCCCGGGGATATGTGAGAACTTTCTTTCTCCTTTAATTCATATATATATATATATATATATATATATTTGTAAGGAAACTCTTCTTTTTGTTTCTGTTGTGTAAGTGTTGTCCTGGTTAGTGAATTTATCTCTCCCTAAAAAAGGCATTTTAGCAATTGCACTGCTTTTGTGTTGTTGAAATATTTGCAACATTAACTGTTCCATATGACTTCAATGGTACTTGAATGTGTTGTTGTCTGTCAATTCCCTTTGATGTTTCTTTTTCTGTAAGCTTTGACTAAGTTAGGGAACAAACAAACTGAAAAGTATTAGACTTGATGCACACATCTATTCAGACTAATACAATGTTAAATGTTGTAGAGATGGTGCAGTTGGCACTTCTTTTTTTAAGTTGGATATACAGAATTATGAGCAGCACTGACTACAACAGTGCTCTCTATTATAATTGAAGATGAAGCAGCAAATTTATCTCCTTGACTTGTCTCTTTTAAGGCATTGTGCTTTCTTGATGAAAGTTGTTTTCCTGTACTCTTTCTACATACTTTTTAGAAGTTTACAGTATGTTGGTACATGGGTTGCTCTTATAAATGATAACTTGTTTATGCATATTGTTATCTGGATTCATAATGAATTAACATAGATTGCATGTTGTTTTTCAAGTGATGTTTTGCACTTCAAACTAAACCTCGACTCTTTTGTCTGTATCTGCAGGAGTTTACCTGAATCATTGCTTAGAGAAGATGATGTAAGTGTTCCTTTTAATGTTTGCTGATGTCATGACATGCTGCAACTCAAAATTGTTAAAATATTCTGGACTGTATCTCTTTTTTCAAATCCAAATGATGCTCACATGTAATTTTTGAAGCAAAGGATATTATTCACTCCCTATTTCAGAGAAACCTGTACTGTGTTTGTATAGAACATTATCTGTTGTTGTCAAACTAAATTCCAAAGTGTTTTTTCCCCGCTAAGCTGAGATATTTTCTTTGTGCCTTAATTCCAGTTATATTATGAGAACATTCGAACTTCTGTTGCAAAGGCATTTGGAGTGCATAAGGGTGAAAGGACATATCATGGTGCACCAGCGACATTGCTCTTCAATTCAACTGAGAATTTGAGAGGCGTATATTCCATGCTTGATAAGATGAACAACAAGGGGTTATGCTGTATTGCAGAGACTGTAACTGGCGGCTCAATTACTTTTGAGAAAACCAATTGGCAAATGAGAATAATAATCAAGCAGTTTCTTCCCAAAATTCTCCATAAGCATGATGATTCCAGTCAAAGTCGAATTAAACAAATTTCTCAACTCCTCAAAGATCCTCAAAACTTTCGTGTTAATCATGGGGCTTCTTGTTCTACCTCAGAATCCTTTCGCAGTTCTGCTATTTATGTTCTTGATAGACTTGAGGAGTTGTCTCTTCTAACTTTGAGTAAAATGCATAGGAATCTGAGGGGTGTCACAGGTTACATCCCTTTACTGCAGCCTCCTAGAATATGTTGGAGTATTGGAAGTTTAGTTGAACAAATCAGGAGGACTTCATTAAAAATGTTATCAGACTATGAAGAAGGGGATGAACCACCAGAACCCCTGGCTAAGGCTTTGTCCGTAGCAGCCTTAATGCTAAAACCAGAACTTGATTATTGTCTCTCTCCGAGTTTTTTCCAAAAACTTTCACCAGATGTAGAAGCATTGCAGAATGATATAGCAAAAGCAATCAGGATTCTAGATGATAAAACCAAAGTGAGTTTTGCAGAGCTGGGAAATTTGCCTCTTGTGCTGGATTCTAATAATAAAGCTGCCAGAGAAAGTGTTCGTTTGCGTGTGAACGTGAAGAAACTGTTGACTGAATATCTTCTCGAATGCAGCGACTTGGAGTCTATCCCTGAAAGTTTAATAGAAAGTCTAGCAATAATTAACAAAAAATATAGGCATGAATATAGCAAAACCTACTCAAACAAGGAGGTAGAGGAAGAAGTAGAACGTGTGCTGACTATTAGTGCTCAGATAAAACAAATTGTTTGGGATTCTCTCATTGAATGTGATGTCAGTGAAGATTTTGCAAATGCTTACGTGGAGAATGCAGAGGATAGTTATTATGAAGGTGGTGATGAAGATGAATATCTTTCTGATCTTCCTCAGAATTGCAAGTCTGATCCTAATGTCTCATACAGCCAAGCAGAAAGTGTCGGCGAGATAAACCAAAGTGATTTTCAGTCACCAATCACTGCTAGCCGAGATGATGGTTTATCCTCTCTGCTTTCACCCAAACACAAGTTGAGCGTCAAGATTGAGTCAATGTATACCGATGGAGTAGATTCAATTGATTCCAATTGGTTTGACAATTCCTCATCATTCTTAGAATCAAAAGCTTCTGAAGTCACAAAGAGTATGAGTGGTAAAGATAGCCATTTAAGAAGCATAGGCCATCAAGAAAGAAGGGATTCATGCTCATCTTTTTCAACCAGAGATCAAAATAGTTTTGCTACACATTTCTCACCTAATGAAGTATCAGGCAGGAATGATATGGAGGAAAAAGTAACTGTCGGGGACTTGGGATGCACACCACCAAAATTTACATCAACAAAGTGTTCAGAAGAAAAAAGCGTATCACTTCACAGGCAGAACATGAGTAGAAATCAGTATCTTCTTATCCAGGAAGGTTCTGATGAAACAAGTATGGTTGCTTATAGTCTTGTCGGCTGTATTTTAAATAAGTTTGCTCAGATGGATGGGTTACAGTTATCTGAGGACGATGTATCATATCTCCAAGGCAACACTTCAGATCCCAAATTTTTTGAAGGTACTTGAACACTAAACTCTCCTTGTGCTGCTTCTAGTGTCTCTATGGTATAAGAAAGGAAATGAGATGTTAGGTTAGCGCTTTAGATTTATTTTTTTTATTTTTTCTTTTTTGCATACTCACAACTATCTTAGAATTGAGGCCTAGTTGTCGTTACCTCTTTTCAATCTTCTTTTTTGGGGTTGGGAGGGAAAGATATAAGAAAGGAGAAGGGGTATTGATGGGGTCTGAACCTTGTACCTGAATGAGTAGGATTAAGCAACAAACCTCTTGTAAAGGAGAAATGGAAGAGAAAATGAAGGCAGAAATGTAAACCAAACAACTTAGGCCCATGATCCATTTATGATGGGTGGTTCAGTTGTGAACATTCAGGGTGTAGAATGGTTGTTTATTATCTGAAAAAATTCTGTTTAAGTGAGTGAGAAACTGATACAGTGATATGGTACATTCTGGATCCTAACATTTGTAATCTCTAAAATGGAAGTGCTTGTAAATTTCTCCAAGTTATTTAGTTAGCGCTGAGACCCTAGAAAGGTCGAAGTTATGAATGATTGAAGATAGCTTGAGTGCTTGTCAGGGAAGTGTCAGATTTAATGTGATTTCGCTATCACTTCGACATAATTCAAAATTCTCTGTTAGAGTTTTTGAAATATGAACCTTTACAAATATATGTACCCCTACACCAGTTCTATTGTTTTCCAATCCTTGGTAAGTTATGAAATTTTGTATTTTGAGGGTGGTGATTACTGGTTGTTTTTATTCATTTACAGTTCTCAAGAACAGGCAAAGTTCTTGTGATGAGACCACTAATTCCATTATGCTCCATGCTCTTGAAGAGATAATTCCTTCTTTTACAAACAGGTACTTCTGAGTCTGCTGCTGGTCTCTTTATCAATAAATATTACCTCTACACATTATCTAGTGTTATTTATTTTGACATGGAAGGTAAAATATCATGAGCAGGGAAGCTGCTCGACTCAGAAAAGCTTATTTTAAACTAATCTTCTACTTATGACCAAAAAAATATAGATCGTCTACTTTACAGGTCCAATGACCAAACAGTTAATGTAGTCTAATCCCGTGGCCAAACCTCAAATTGCTTTGTTCTAATCGTTTTTTTTTTCTTTATATATATCCGTCAATAAAGGATTATAGAATATTCCAGAACTCTAAAATTGCCTCTCTCGCCCTAAAGAAATAAATAAAGTTTTCCAAATTGCAGAACTATGACCAATCAGCAAAATATGACCTGTTCAGCTTGGTTCTTAAAATTGATGTTATGGCAGGATAAGTTCAAGTTATTTTTGGTAAATGAACTTAAGCGGTAGGCGAACTTCAGCGTGAATTGGTGGAGGACAGAGTATAGATGGTATTAGAATAAGTGTACAATAGAGGTTTATCCATATTAACCTTCTGAGTTGGTCTTAAGTAACATGATTAAGAATCATCTATAGTTTCAGCACAAGGCGGAAGAACTTTGCCTCTATGCTTGCTGTACCTAGCTCTTTCAGTCTCCATTAGCTGCTTTGAATCGAGACAGCTTTATTTTTGAGTCTTATCAAGTTATAACATACTATGTGCACTCCCTGTCTAGTGAAAGTAAAAGCCAATGTGACATATTATAGTGCAGACCAAGTATTTCTGTTTAAGAAGGTGATCTCACTCAATTTGTCCGAGTTTACTAATCCCGTCTGCCTGTGGTTTAGTAAAAGGAGGGATTTTTTTTTTTTTGCATTCTGGAATTTTGCATTATGAACAAAAAAGAGTAACTCAAATCACCTTATAGATTTCTGTGTTATTGCATGTACTCGTTATTGTTTCTAATGCATAGTTGTCTGCTGGAAATGCAGTAGTAAAGAACAACTGAAGGAGTTGTTGGGTGTGAAGTAGCCTCTGAAGCCTCGAGGCACTGATTGGAGCATAACTCAAGATCTCATTTACGTAGAGGCTCTGCTAGATTTAGTCGGGGACGATATCTAGCAAGGACAACGGTTTCTTCGTCGTTGAAAGAGATTCATTTCATGTGTATGATATGGTTACATGTAAGTATACTTTGAAACTTCTGAATAGAATGAGGTCATGTTTATATTTGTTATTTTACGACCTTTTGTTCTATTTCAGTCTTGCAGAAAATTGTCAGGTCTTCACCAATGCTGCACTTCGAAAAGACATACTATGATTCGTGCTGGAGATACAATCTGATGAACAACAACAACATACCCAGTATATTCCCACAAGTGGACTCTGAAGAGAGTGGTGGGCGTATGCAGACCTTACCCCCCCACCTTTATGGGGTAGAAAGGTTGTTTCTGATAAACTACCCCTACATTCTGATGAACATGGTGTTAATATTGGGTTTACGGAAGAATGTGAAATTTTGGCCTGAAGAGTAGAGAGACTAGTTTTCTTTTTAAAGCCCAGATATGTATTTATAGCTGTTGCTTCTTCATTTATTTTATTTGTTTTAATAGATTTCTGGTAATACACATCAAAGTTCACATGGAAAATAGATTTCCTGTAATACACATCTGAGCATTCTTTTGCCTATGACTGGTTTTGTGAGTTATTCTGAACTTATTGCTTCCGACTCAAAACCATGCAAAAACATTAGAAAGAATTACCATTAAAATGTATGCATATATAAGATTACTTTCATTCTGATTTCACTGACTCTAGATATCTTAGATTCGTCTCTGGTTATCGTCTAATTCTTTAATACACCAGTCTGGTTGTTCTTATCTTTATCTTCATTTGGAGGTGCTACATTTACATAAAGCCTCTGGCCATTGATGCAATTTGTATTGTTGCTGGATTTGAAGTAATAATCTCCAGGTATCAACAAAAATGCTGTTGCTGGACTATCTTTATACTGCCTGGAAGGAGTGTTGGAACTGCATGCATAATAGTCGTATTTTGCTATCTGCAGCAAATCGTCTGGCTTTTGGAACCTAAACTCTACAAATAAATTGGTTTTCAGAAGATACAAAAGATAAACAAAGTCATTTATCATATTCAAAGGACGTAAAAAAACTTTCATTGGTGTGATTTGATGAATAAAAACACTGAACTAAACCGATCTATGTACACCCTTGATAGTTCGTACGTTTCTTGAAAAAAGAGTAGTACATGAAATGAAAAGTTTACCTAATTCATCTCCAGGTTTTAACTTGATAGTTTTACCCCAATCTTCATAGTAAGTAGGGTACGGAGCAGAACGCCAGCCATAGCCTTCTCCAACAATGTATCTTTCTGAATTTACTGATTTCACTAAAATCCCAACAACAAAAAGTAGCAAAATTAGTATAACCTGCATATTGTGTAATCTTATAAATAATTATCTCTTATTTTTCTTAATCCTATAAGCTATAGCTATATAGCAAGTTAATTACAACAGTGAGTGCAAGTGAACTAAAACCTTTTATAAATGTTCTACTGTTATTCCCACACATTAATTCTGCTATTAAAGGTGTTATAAGTGTTGAATGTTACGACAAATGTATTAATAACAAATTAACTTTGCATTAATTCAATTTAATTCTTCCATGCATTTCAAAACAGTTTGAAACAGGTCGAGGCAGTGTCGAACTTAAGAATTGAAAAAAAAGAAGAGACTGTTTATCTCAGAGAAATTTGAAGAACATTTGCGAAAACACCAATTACTGTTAGTTTATCTATCAATTTTTTCATAAAAAAATAAAGAGAAAAAGGATAAATATACCTCAAACTATCGAAAATGGTATACAAATACCCTTCGTTGTACTATTGAGACACTAGAGCCCCTGCCGTGGAGCATTTATGTTTAAAATTTGGTGAATAATAAGATAGATGCATAGAATGACTACACGTGTCCTTCCGTTGGGGCTAAGGATATAAATGCTTCATTTTTTGGACGACAGGGGCTCTAGTGTCTCAATAGTATAACGAAGGGTATTTATATACCATTTTCGATAGTTCAGAGATATATTTGCCTATTCCCCAAAATTAATAAATTGAATTATCGTGAAATATAAGTGGAACACGAATATTATCATATTTTTTTTGGAATGACTCCCTGAATAGACTTTTCAATTACAAATTATAAAAATGAACTTTGGAAATAGTGAATTATAATTTTTTTTTTGCCACCTTCAAAAACATTGAGAGATATTTATTATTTGAAACATCGATATTTTACATGATATTTAAAATATTTACAGCTCAGAGGATATTTGAAACATTGAAGATATATTTAATTTGTTGGTTTGATGATATGAATATCTATCTAGTGATTTTACGAATAGTTAAACATAATATTATTAATTTAAGGGAATTTTTTTTGGATCGAAATTGCTATAACAATTCCAAACTTTGGGCAGAATTTATTATCCTGCACTATTTAATAGTGTATTTTAAAGATATATAGATGCCCAGGGTACAAAGAGGTTACTATATATATAAAATTCGGTTTTCCATTTTTTTTATTTTTAAATTCGAACCAAACAAAGTAAATTATTAATCCAAAACTAAATAGAAAACCAATCCAAATTAGAATTCGATTATTTGATTTGGTTTTTCGGTTTAATCCTTGCACACCCCTATATAAGGTATAATTTAATCTTTTTTCTTTTTCTTTTTCGGAAGCTTTCTTCTAATTAAACCCTTGTCAATTTTTTTCACTTATAAAATCAGATTGTAGCGAAGAGCTCTGTAATTGCCCTTCTCTCCGAAGTTCCAATGGACGCTCTAAATTATTACGCATCATCGGCGGCGATGGCGCAGCAAACGTGGGAGTTAGAGAACAACATCGTGACAATAGACGCGCCGTCGGGGTCGACACCGGAAAACTCCGCGTCGGACGCTATATTCCACTACGACGATGCGGCACAGACGAAGTTTCAGCGGGAGAAGCCGTGGGCGAGTGACCCTCACTACTTCAAGCGCGTGAAGATCTCTGCTCTTGCTCTTCTCAAGATGGTTGTTCACGCGCGTTCCGGAGGTACAATTGAGGTCATGGGACTCATGCAGGGTAAGACCGACGGCGATGCCATTATTGTTATGGACGCTTTTGCCCTCCCCGTTGAAGGCACTGAAACTAGGGTTAATGCTCAAGCTGATGCGTATGAGTATATGGTCGAATATTCGCAGACCAACAAGCAGGTTAGTGCGTTTATAAAAAAAAGATTAATTTTTGATGAGTATCTAGTGTACTGTGAGCTTTAGAATAAACCTAGTCAATTTATAATGAATTTTCAGATGTACTGACACACCTGTAGGTTGATAGAGTAAATGCCTTGAGTTTTAGAATTACTCCCTAAATATTGGAATGTAACCGGTTCAAAGGGAAGTTAACTGAATTGTGAATGTTCGTATAGCAGATTCCAACTAGCTTGAGATTGAGGCTTTGTTCTCATTGGTGTTCGGGCCAGTTTGCCTTGACTAGTTTACCTAGCAGTCTGGTATAGCTAACAAGTTTAAGTGTAGTAAACGTGATAACAGGGACTTGCGACTAGTGTTGTAACTTTTTTGATTGATATTCCTAATCTTGCTTCATCTACATTTATGAAGAGGACAATAATATAAAACTTATTATCACTGATTCTACACCAACCCCATTAAGATATTTCATTCTGCTGGCTTGAATTTGTGATATTTTCTCAGTGAAGAAGAGAATACTACCTAGTTTGATTCTGAAGCCTAATGACCATGTCATGATATTTTTGTGTTTGGTTCCTGAATTGGAGTGGTCTTGTTACTGCAGTTTGTTCTGACCATTCTCTTACTCAGACTTTTTGGTATAGGCTGGTCGTTTGGAAAATGTGGTCGGGTGGTACCATTCCCATCCTGGTTATGGATGCTGGCTCTCTGGAATTGATGTGTCGACACAAATGCTTAACCAGCAATATCAGGAGCCCTTTCTTGCAGTTGTTATTGATCCAACAAGAACTGTTTCTGCTGGAAAAGTTGAGATTGGTGCCTTTCGAACATATCCTGAAGGATATAAGCCTCCAGACGACCCCATCTCGGAGTACCAGACCATTCCTTTGAACAAAATCGAAGACTTTGGAGTACATTGCAAGCAGGTCACCTCTTTGGCATGAGCGCATGCACTCACACACATATATTAAAATCTAGGTCTTCAACTCTGCTTTACTCTGACTGTTAGCTCACCAACTTTTCTCTTGATTTGCAGTATTATTCATTGGACATTACATATTTTAAGTCCTCTCTCGATTGCCATCTCTTGGACCTACTATGGAACAAGTATTGGGTGAACACACTTTCTTCTTCTCCTTTGCTTGGAAATGGAGACTATGTTGCTGGACAGATATCTGATCTTGGTAATATCATTATTGCCTACATTTTCCACTTTCTTTTATCATCATAATGATTTGATGCCTGCATATGAGTTTACATGATATTGTAACACCTAAAGTTGATCCCATTAAATCATGCAGCTGAAAAGTTGGAGCATGCTGAAAATCAGCTGTCCAATTCACGTTATGCGTCCTTAATGGCACCCCCTCAAAGGAAGAAGGAGGTATTTTCTTTTATATTTTTTTTCTTTTGGTCTTGATAATTCATACTCTAACTTACAAGTCTATCTCTTACTTTGTTTTTGAGAATATTAGTCTGGCATAAAAAAAGAATATTAGTTTGCCAGTTCTTTAGTATTATGGATTTGTTGAAGTCATTTATCTTTGTATCTTTTTGGCATGTGGTTCCTATTTCGACATTATCAAACCCAGGTAATATTTTGTGCTTACAGAGTGACTATTGTTGGAACTTTCTAGCTTATAGCATACTCGGCTTCTTGATCATATTTTGCTGGGCTATGAAACTGCTTACAATTAAAATGTGCATGGATGTGCAAAGGGTACTAAATATAAATTTGCCTCCAATTCACCAATTACATTTTCATTCTTTCTTCTCTTTTTTTTTTTAAAATGATGAGAGTTGCTAAAATTTGTATACTGGAACACCTAATGCGTGCTTATAAAGATCAACTAGGAGAAAGTAATGCAATACAAGAAGAAAAAGGATACATTCTGTATTCAAATGTGGAAATATGGTCTGTCGATCTGTTATGGATTAGGTTCATGCAACTCTTAGCAACAGCATGTACGGGAAAGTGAAACTCTTAAGAAAGGGAGAAATGGCCAAGACTGTACGAGTGAAGAGTTCTCTTTCTACTTTTAACAGAAGATATCAAAATAAGGTACAGTGGACATCGGAGAAGTTTCCTTCTCATCATCTCATGTGAATGTGTTAGAATATCACCCCAAATAGAAAACTAGTCCATCATGATAATGTGCCAATATGATCCTATCTTTACCATTGTGAATGTTTTGGTCCTCTATTATAGTGGACCTGTGGAATAAAGACATTTGTTACTGCTGTGGTTAAGAGTGGCTAATAATCACTTGCCAAATATCGGATCTGTGAAGCAGAACTAGGTGTAAAAGGGGAGTTGCATCATTATTGAATTTCTTTGTTTACAACGAACAGGTGTCTGTATTTTCACTCTCACATTAGGGGTTTGAGGTTTGTTTGGAGGGGTGGGGAAGCAGACACATAGAAGTGATGAGAAACCAGTCAAAGGCAAATGAGTGGAAAACAAAAGTTATAGCATTATATTAGCAAGCAACTTACCTAGTGAAATTTGAGGATAAGCTTTGTGATTACTATTTGGTATATCAGGCATAATACTAACCTAGCGAAATTTGAGGATAAGCTTTGTGATTACAATTTGGTATATCAGTCTTTTGCCTTGGGCAGTGATTTTCAATCTGTCTTTATGTGTTCTCTCTATTTTCCTTTGCACATGCAATATTTGTATCGAGGAAAGTGGATCCTGAAAGCATTAAACCAATCATTTTCCCCCACTTCCAAAGTCTATTTTAGTTTGCATGTAACCATTTTGTCCAAAATTAGCGGGGAAGTTACAGAATAGAGGATAAAATATGACTAGGCAACAACGTATTGTCTGGCAGTTTATCATCACTATTACCGTTATCTCTATGACTGTGTTAGGTGCACTTTTAGAAAGGGATGAGCTTGATAGAGGTACCGGGGCTGATACAATTCTAAGGACAAAACTAAGAATAACAAGAAGAAAGTAAAAGAAAAAAAATAATATAGAAGGGTAGACACAAGAAATGAATCAAAGACAACCAATTCAATATCGAAATGACCTCCTTTGAATATCCTATCAAACACCTAACCTATTAGAAAGACCTCTAGGGAATTAGAATTCCCAAGCAACCCTTAATCTTCAACACAACCAAACGCTTAAAGCAAACACTCAATCTCTCAAGGAGTAATAGTCTTTATGTTTGATAATAATCTACCTTTCAAGATAATAAGAACTACTACTTATACTAGATAGAAAAAGGAAGATACTTGCTATTACAATTTTACCCTTAATGAAGTAAGGACCTTGTTTGGTTGTCTTCCTTTGGGATGAATTCATGAAAATTCATAAAGTAGCATGGCCAACTTGTTCTTTCTCCTTTCTTTCATCATCCCAAGCTATCATAAATACATGGAATCCTTGGGATGGCTCCATAATGCACTCAGGTGCATCTCTCTTCATGAATAAGCCTTGTAACACTTGGAGCTCACATGCTTGGCTCCTTGTGAAAGGCCTCAAGGCACCTTGGGTTGCATCAGGGGGTGGAGCCTTTCACTTTCTTGTACTGCAATACCCTTTTCATGTATGTATTGTGAAGCAATCAGTAATTTGCTGCAGTAGGTGGTGATATGCCATATTGTTTCACTTCATGTATCTTACTATTTGTTTTTGTGCTATTGAGCTTGGTTATGTGGTAGTTACACAGCCTTGATCTAAAACTTCACGCGGTGCATTGAATGCTATCAGATTCTGACTTCATGTTTCAGTAGTCTTTCTACTTATGCATGCTTCACTGAATTGCAAAATACAACACGGATCATGCAACTTTGGTTGCATAGTGATGCTAAATGTGTTGGTCCTCTGAGTTGCAGGAAGAATCTCAGCTTGCTAAGATTACACGTGATAGTTCTAAGATTACTGTCGAGCAAGTTCATGGCTTAATGTCGCAGGTATACGTTGTTCTATTCTTACTTTAGTCACATATCATTCGTCTAGCTTGAATTCTTTAAACATTTCCATTGCTGGATAGGAATGTCTTGACACTCCATGTATTTATCCTTGGTTTTCAGGTTATTAAAGACATTCTTTTCAATAGTGTTGGTAAGTCAAACAAGTCACAGACAGAACCCTCAGGTCCCGAGCCCATGATCGAAAGCTGAGAAGTTCATATACTATCAATCTGGATGTAGACCAATTTGGTGCAATTTCTAGGTTTCTTTTTGCAGTTGACTATATACATCTTTGACTCTATTTATGTAGCTACAAAGAGGTGAAAGTTTACGGTGTTTGGCACACTCTTAGATATCATGACTTTTGCTGTTCAATGTTATGGAAGATTTTGTCAAGTCTTTCACAAGTTGTTTTCCTTTTGTTAATTATAAGTTCAGTAAATCGACATGTTTGGTTTGGTGCTTCTAAGGAAAAACCGGCTCTAAGTGAAATGTTGGGCCAAGTTTATGAACCGTTACGGTTGTTTGGTTGGGAACAAGTTATTCTATGATAAATAATTTATCTTTGGATAAGTTATTCCACCATGTATATGTGATAACTTATCTCATCACTATTATACGTTATATCTCACACCAAATAAGCCTTGTTATTTACTTATTCTATTCATCACACTGTTGTTCACGCCTATTGAGCGTTATTATTCACTTTTATTCTATTCATCACTCTGTTGTTTGGATAACTTTTCAGACTTTAGATTGGACGAAACTAGTTAAAGTGTTCTTTTCATACGTGTACTCTCTTCGGTCCATTTTACTCGTGGCATTTTTGTTAAATTACTAGAGTATATATTAATTTATGTATTTTGACTATTATATCTTTATTTATTTAGGATATTAATCTCTCTAATAAATATTCTCTCATAGTCTCATTTCTATATATGCACTCTGGATTTTCACTTAGATTTTATATACTGATTAATCAAACTCTTATCATTTCTATGAAAAAATTATTATCAAGGGAAAATTGAAAAAAAATGCATTTAATTATATCTTGACTTCTTATTATAATAACTATTTTGAACCATCTATTTTTAATAATAAAACGAGAAGTATATAAAATAGAGAGTAGTAAATTAGGCACATCCTTTTTCTTCACTTCATACATGTAAAACTTTGTGCACGGCAAAGCCAAAGAAACTTAAGGAAAACATTTATCCAAGTTTAATACGCCAAGCTAATTTATTATGTAATCGTTTTCTTATTTCCTATATAAAATCCCGTATAAGTAATTTTTTTGTATGATAATTAAGTAGATATTTCGTAAACCTTTTCATAATTTTCCATAAAGGTGACTTAAACTAAGTTGAAAATTCCAAAATTTCTATATTGTTTGTATGTACACAAAAGGGGGTTGAAGAATTAGAGAGGCTGCTGTATGCATTGTACAATATTAATATTGAAAAAAAAAACCATTTGGTTAACTGACCTTTCCTCTTCATGATGAGAAATTGAACTTTTCTTTTTCTTATAAAGCTCTTTATAAAAAGCTTGAATTTTTGGGTACCTCAATAAATTTAATATGATTATGAGTTTGTATATAAGAAGCCTTGAACAAACTGCACAACTATCTGGTAAGAATTCTTTAATTTGTGTTTGTTTCCATTTATTTTCTTGGACTCTTTCTGTCTCAAATTATCTGTTGTGTTTCTCTGTAACAGGTTCTTTTTAAAAAAAAAGTTAATTGGTAGATTATTAGTATTTTGTTGACTATTTTATCTTCTCTCTTTTTGGAATACTATTTTATCCTCAATTATGTCTTAAGATATATAATCTTTCTTCGTTAAATATTTATTCTATTTATGTGTTTGTAGTTCTAGAACAATTATTACTAAGTATAAAATGGAAAAATAATTAATTTTGTTATAAACTTTTAAAATGATAAATAATTTGAGTATGAGAAGTACTTAACAAACAAAAGAATAGAATTGTTCCATGCACTCCAAAGACATATCGAAAAGAGGTCTCGAGTTTGAGTCTCCTTGGATGCGTAGTTGCCTTTGTTAGGGAGTTTTTTAACCCTAGTGTGGAACTTTCCGACGGAAATTTAAATTAAATCGAACTCCAATATAGATATCAGGCACTAAGCGGGAAAAAAAAGACATCAAAAAGAGTATAATTAGATCGATCATTGAAATTAGTTATCAAGAGAAATTTGCTATTTGATGAGATCACTCCGAGAAAGATACTTTATTCTAAAATCTATAGTTATAGTATTACGAATCATTAAATGTGTCACATTTTAATTAGAACCCAATTGTTAGTATTTTGAAAGTCATTGTATAGTTAGAACACATGATTTCAAATTTTAGATACGCCTTTTCGTACTTAATTTCTTGATTTTTTATTCATAATAAATTGAATTTCTTTTTATATAAAAATAGAGAAGATTCTTCTTCCGTGATGTTTCGTAATACTAATTACGTAAAAAACAATTTGATTAGGAAACAAACTTTTAATTCGATAACATGAAAAGTAAAAAAGAAAAAGAAAACCTTTGTCTTGGTCGGTTAAAACTTTTAAAAAGCTAGTTAGACTTGAAACATAACACTACAAAAAAGAGTTAATATAGGAGAAAGATATTTAACAGAATAAATTATTTATTAATTTCAGTGTTTATAATGTATAAGGATTAGGATTATATTATCTTTAATAAATGATATTGTTCCTTACTTGAATTGGATGTTATATTATATATTCTCAGATTAAAAGTGTTCACATAGTAATCTACCTTTTTGTCTTCGTTTACAAAAGCTTTAATTTTTCGTGCACATTCACCTCTATACGATAAACAAGGTAGAGTAGTGTACTTTTTTTTCGGCATTCAACAGAACTTAATAACTTTGATAATTCAGTAACAATACAAAAAGAATCTTGGTTAGGAACTCATAAACTAAAAATTCTGGCTTCCTTTGCTGATATGTTGTTGTCGTCGACGTCTTTACTAATTCTAGCTAACAATTTTTTTATACAAATAGATAAAACTAGCTTATCTTGACTGTCCAAAAGTGTAATCTCATTTATTTTTACTCCTTTGTTTTAGTTTGTCTTGATACGAAGTTTAAGAAAGTACTGTTATTTAATATTATAGTTACTCGACAGGTTAGAAGATGGAGTTTATGCATAGGAGGAAAGTGGCTATATCCTTGCTATTATTTGCCCTCCTCTTTGCCTTTAACTTCACTAATCTTGAAGGATTATCAACCAGGCCACCAGGTAACAATTTTTTTTTTATATATATTTTTTTTTCGTTTTGGGCATTGGCCTGTATGGCTAGAAATAACGTTTACTAGTCACTATTGAGTTTTTGTTTTTGGAAAATTGTCTTATACAGTTTTGTCAATTTAAGGTTGTATGAACTCCAGCATTGTAGTAATAATGCAGTACATTTATTACATATTTATAGAAGTCCTAACCTAATTAAACCTAACTATCTCATTAAGCTTATTGCTAAGAAATATTGTTTTAATATTAATTAATGCTCTTAATTGATAAATTGACTTGTCGATTATGCAGAAAGAAGATTAGTTGAATTAGATTATGCTTCAGAAGCCAAGCAATCAGATGATACAGTGAGAATAAATCCTTTGGACAATTTCAAGAAATACAAAGGAGGATTTGACATTACAAATAAACACTATTGGAGTGTGAGTTTGCATCTATTATCCTAATGTGTTTAAGTTATATACATCGTCAGTATAAAAAAAAATTATACCATCATATCACTTTATTACAAATAGTACGATTTTAAGATGACTTACCTAAAAATATCCTTTGTGTGACCTGATAATGTAAGAGATACGAGTTAATAGGACTAAAAAATAACATCTGACATGAAATTTCTAACTTTTTTTTGTGCAGTCCACAATTTTTACTGGTATATATGGCTATGTCATTGCAGTGGTATGGCTGTTGTGTGGCTTAGGATATGGAGTATTTCTTGTAGCCTCTACCTGCTGCTCTAAAAGGAAAAACAAAGAGTTCAAGAAGAAATCAACTTGTTATAAACAATGTTATCTCTGGCTGACCTTCTCAGCTATTTTCTTGACAATTTTAGCTATGTAAGTTACTTCATTCCTCACTTAAACACCTCCACCACCCACCCATTGTGGTGGGATGGTAATTCCTCTAATATTACCAAAGATATCGGGTTTGAGCTCCGAGAATGGAGTCATCTTTGGTAGGGAGGGCTTTACTCCTCAAAGCGCGGCTTTTGGGTGCAAATCCAAACTATAGCGTGTTTGGCCAAGTTTCTGGGAAGGGAAAGTGTTTTTTCTTAAAATGCTTATTTTAGAGATTTGAGGTTTTGGTGTAAGCTTCTAGTACAAAAAAAAATACTCTATGTGCTTTTTTTGAGTCGTAGCAGAAACTGTTTTTGAGAAGTTGAAAGCTTTTTCCGATAAATACTTTTAGAAACAAATTGCTACTCTGCTCTCCAAGAATACTTTTTTTCGAAAAGCAAAATAAGCAGATTTTGCAAGTTTTACCAAACAGACTACTTGTTGGGCCCAAAACAGATACCAAACACCGGGTGGGAAACAAGTACTGCATCCTTGAATAAAGTGGTTTCATTCATTGTGGAAGGTTTAGAAAATTGAGATACTTTCACTATCATTGCAGAACAGCTACAGGCCTGACACTAGGAGGGAATGCAAAACTTCGTTCGAGAACAAATACAGTTATGGACATTGTCGTTGATACAGCAGAGGGGGCATCAGAGACTATATACACTACTACTGGAGCCCTGAGAGCGATGTACACTGACTTAGCACATACTGATATACGTCATGAGGCTGCTCGTTTCCTCATTCCCACCTCTAGAAGTCTTGACAGTCAGGCTGCTGATATACATAGGGAAGCCACCAAAAATAGGCGTTTAATCATGAAAGGCCTTGACATATTGTAAGTCTTCATCCTCTAGTAGAGGCAAATCCAGGATCTAGAGTTAGTGTGTGCTTTCGAGTCCATACAATTTCATGGCAATTAAATAAGTGAGCCAACAAGTTTATGCTCATTTTCTGTTGCTAGAAAAAAAAAACCGACATGCATACTACTTTTTGTTGGCAGGTATATAGTAACTGCATTGATCATTTCACTCAACTTGGTTGCTGTAATTGCCCTAACAGGTGCCTACTAAATCCAACTCGACTTTTCCTGTTGTTCGATATCATTTCAAAAGAATCTTGAAATCAGAACTTAAATGGAAGTGTAAAATACCCCTTGTCTGGGAGCTAGAATTCACTAGTATAATATTCAAATTTTGCCATTTCTCTTGTTTAGTTTGCAAAGAGGGAATTAGAAAAGGAGACTATAGTTATTTTTGGGTAAAAACCTATCCGCACCTGGTATTCTTGAGTAGGGCTATAGTTAAATATCTAATTCTAACTAAATCTGCAATCTTTTTCATTGCAGTATTTGGAATCCTCAAATTCAGAAGAACTTTTCGCCTGTAAGTATATCATGTCAATGGCGCAAATTTTAGCCTCCTATTTAGATATAGTATATCTGATATACACTTCCAAGTTCTTGGCAATACTCCGATAGTTTCTAATTCTTAAAACATTTTTCTGATCCATGCAGGCTGATTGCAGTGTGTTGGATCTTTACAATTCTATGCTGGTTATTTTTCGGGATTTATTTCTTTCTAGACAAGTAGGAAAACAATTTCCAATAACTTCTCAAGTTTTGTGTTTCATCTCAAAAATTGTATGGCCTTGGCGTACTGATGATCATATTCCATCTGTTTATTGCAGCTTTGCTGGAGACGCATGCACAGCTCTAGAAAGTTTCGAGATAAATCCCTACAACAATAGCTTGAGTTCAATCCTCCCCTGTAATGAATTACTCGCTGCAGAATCAATCCTATACGAAGTCAGTGAAGGGATTCATCGAGTAGTGAACAGGGTAAACTTGGAATTTAGTTTATTTTAGTGTCACAGCAAAATAAATAATACTGCTGGTATTTTAAGCAATAAAGTTTTTGTTAACTGATCTTGATAACATGGAAATTTGCAGGTAAATCGAGAACTATCTACAAATTATGGAAATGTTGCACAAATCTGCAATCCATTCTCCGGTCCACCTGACTATAACTACGAGCCTGATGAGAACTGTCCATCTAGCGCAATCAGGATAGGAGACCTCCCTCGGGTATATAGCTCAAAGGCTATGATTCACAATTTTCTTCACACATAGTTACTGTTCTTAGTCTTTCCTTTACATTTGATTTGACGGAATTTTCTCTTCTTGTATGAAGATAATCAAGATGTTGACTTGCACGAATGAAAACTGCATAGGAGGAGTCTTGATTCCGCTTAGGGACTTCAATAACATCGAGGCATATACAGCTGCTCTCAAAAGGATACTGGATGTGTACCCTGGAATGGAAAGCCTAGCAGAATGCGACACAGTGTATGATTCGTTCTCTGATATCCTTGACTACCACTGCAAACCATTAAAGAAAAACGCGCATATGACATGGGGAGGACTCGTTTTCCTGTCAACAGTAATGGTCGTGTTAGTCCTCGTGTGGACATTTGAAGCACACCATGAACAGAATCATCATCACAACTTCGATTGTTCTATCAAGCCTCATTCTTCTGCAACAGTAGATATGATAGAATTAGGCAAAGTTAAAGAAGCCGAGGTTGACATTAATCCTAGTTCAATAACCTAAATGACATCTGATTAGGTGTTAGCTTAGAGAATTATACAGATTTAACAGATTGTAGGGATTAGAAGAGTATATATAGGGAGATTAAAGGGATCTCTTAACATAGCAATATAGGAGATTCTTTATTGTTAACAAAGTTAAAACAAGCCAGTTTATTGGGACAAACCCCTATGTATGAAATTCAAACAAGAAAGAAATGCATCTATTTATCAAATTTTTTTTCAGAAACTACATGTTCAAGCGTTGTCAATTGTATTTAAATATTTTCATAGTATATGCTGGTATTCGACCTCTACGAGGCAAGGCTAAAGTCTGGGTACAATACCATAAGCAAGACTAATCACCTCATCATTAACCAGAGGTCGGATACGAGGCAAGGCTAAAGTCGTACAATACCAAAAGCAAGACAATCACCTCATCATTGACCAGAGGTCGGATTTGAACTTTGCTGGTACAAATCGTCTTTATTAGGAAATAGTCACCTCCTCTCTTGGGGTATAAGAGAATTTTCTAACTATTATCACATCTTATTAGCCCAGTTGGTTTGTAATCTTATTAGCCCAGTTGGTTTGTAACGTGAATTCTCACCTTGTCAGTTACGGTAGGGTTCGATTATCCACATTATAATCTCTCACCCATTTCCTATTTCCCCTTCCCGTACCCCCTATGCAATAATAATTTTTTTTAAAAACAGTCACGGGCCTCCCAAACCATCGATTTTCTGTGTATTTGAAGAATCATACGAACACAGGAGGGGAATTGAGTCAATAAAGATCCAGTCGATAAAAATGGAATCTCAGCCAGCATCTCCGGGATTCGGAGCGTCACTGCAACTGAAGGACTGCATAGAAGAGCTGCTGAGATTCACACTTGTTTCCTCCATTGACGGCACTCTTGAAATTGACTTAGGTCTCTCTACAGACTACTGCTCCACCCTCTTACAAGAAGATCCCTCCGGCCCTTTTCCCAATTCTACTGGTAACTCTTACTTCTCACCCCCTTTTTGCGGTATCAACAATTTGGAGCAACTGAACTAGAAGTAGCCCATTTGCTATGCAACTTGGTATTTATAAAACAAGCCCTTGATCCTTAACAATATAATAGCCCGTGTAGTCCCACAAAGTGGGGTTTGGGAAGGTAGACTATAAGCAAACCTTACTCTAGACCTTGTGGTGGAGTCAGATTTTCACTAAGGTGTTCAAAATATGAAAAAGTAAATATATGAAGAAGTCGAAGGGGTTCAACATCTGCTATATACATATAAAATTAATTTTAACCTTGTATAAACAATGTAACACATACTAGTTCTGCCCCTACCTAGCTCAGAGGTACGAAGGTTGTTTCTGATAGGTCCTCGGCTCAAGGAATTGCTTGATCCTTAACATTTGATTAATTCACTGTGATTAACCTTGCCATTAAAAGATTTATGGCATACAATGGAAGTATAAAGCAAATGTATAATTTACACAGTCTTTTTCTAGTTTTTTGGGCTAAATGTTGCCATAACTTAAGGAGTTGGTTTAGCTTAGTCATGAAAACTTGACACCAAACATAAATGAGTCCTCCAAGTTTATAGTTCAAACACGAATAACTAGTTTAATCCCAAATAGTTGGTATTGTCTATACGGATCTTTTGCTTTTATACAGAATGAACAGTTGTATCTCCCTTCTCTGGAACAGGGATTCGGAGAGTAGGTGCTGACTAATGCAAAGAGAATTGTTGATCTTTTCTTTTTTAAAAGATTAAAGCTTCTCATTTGTACTACTTTTTCCAGATTTTGGATACTTGACCCTCTATCAAGTTTGATACGTAATTTCCTTTATCTTGCGCGGCCTGTATATGACAGGTCTTTCTGAAGGAGTTCCGTTATATCCTTTATACAAGCGCCTTGCAGCATCCTTATATAAGGCTATTTCTTCTGAAGCCTTGCCAAGGACAGAAAACAAACTTGCAGTAATGCAAGAAACTAGTTCTTTGAAGCAAAATGAAGAAGAGTGGGCTAGTCTGATTAGGGAAAAAGGTTCTCATTTGCTCAATGTAAGTTGAGCATGTTATAAAGTTTCTTCCTTTTGTTTCAGTTTCACATACATCATCCCGAAGTTAATATATGCTGGGTGTTGCTAACTACAGGTGCTAAAATCTGTGGACTTTGAACTCCATGTTCAGGAGCCTTACTTCTCCCTACTTAGAAGTATAAATATCTGGATATATTGCTTTCCCCTAGCAAAATTAGTTTCCAACCTTGTCATAGATTTATATTTCCTTTAATTTTTAATGCATTTTCACCTTTGTTGTCATAGTTGAATTCTTTGTTAAGTGTTCAAAATTATTTGCAGATGGACAGAAAACAGTTGAAGGAAGGTGTGCTGTTGGACACTATAATAAGTATGACTTCATTATGACTTGCATGCATTTTGCTTAGTCTATTGACTGCTTCTGACATCTCCTCATTAATCATGTTGTGCTTAATGCTGATTCTCAAGGTCGCCAATCAGTTTAGTTTGTGTGCCTTAATAAGTCTACTCAATCGAGTCAAGTGCCAAAATACAATTCTTAGAATACCTTGTGGTTAATAAAACTGTATTGGTTGACACTTGATTTTCTGTGTCATATGATAATTTGGATGTTCTGAAGAGGATGCCCAAGAAGTCATGTATGTTTGTTTTATACCGACCCTCATCAAAATTTCCATCACAAGAAGAATTTCCATGTCTAATGTTTTAGATCATGGGTGCCTTCTTTAGTAGTAGTTTTTGTTTAAGGTAATTCTATTTCATGATATAACCATTTTTAGTACAGTGCCGAAAAGTTAGTCCTGGTTTATCTTTCAAATGTTTTGGAACCAGAACCTCATGATTCAACTTCGAGAAATATCCTTTCATTCTAAAAGAAAGGACTTGCTTAAAAATGCCAGGAAGCATCTTTGACACATTGATCTTCTCAAAGAATATTTTCTTCTTTTTTCCTCTTTCCTCTGTCAGACGATGTCTTTTTTGGATGTTAGAATTGAACCATGTTGTTCCATCCTCATCAACAAATGTTTAGTTCTTCAAGTTCAGGTACATTCATCATGTACATTTATTTTCTTTTTATGTGTCACTTTGGTACTTCTTATAGTCAACTGAACAAAATGTGCATTTGCAGGATGTCCATCATTATCATTCATTCCATGAGATGTTAGAAGCAGAAAGTCTTAAAGAAGTTCTTCCTGGAGTGGATACCACTGAAGAAGGTGGAAATTTCTTACTGTATGATAGAGAGGATGTTACTTCTCACTCCATACCTTCCATGTTTGTAGGGACTTTTCTATTTGTTAGGAAGACGATTAACTTATGGATATGTTTACAAATATCTTATGTTTGAATCTAAGAGTAGTATCTTCTGTTAGATCATCATTTATCTTATGGATATGTTTACAAATATCTTATGGTTGCTCATCCCTATCTTGAAAATCCTGGTTTCCCTTCTCAATCTCTCCTCCTATTCTTTTCACCTCACATCTGATGCTCATCATTTTAACACATAAATTTGAGAGTACAAAAAAAGAATTATTGTTAACTAACAATGGTCAATCCTAGTTTGGTTTCTTATCGCGCTACTTGCAATCGGAATTTTAAAGCCAAGTTATAGTTGGTTTCTTTAAGGCTATCAAAGAAACTGTAATATTGTTGGACCATTTGAGACCTTATTTGCTCTAAAATCTTGCAAGTGTAAAGCAATATGTTCAAGTTATAATTGATATGTGAGGTAAAAGCCTTGTTCTCTCTTGTTTTCTGTAGTTGGTACTACTTGGTAGTTAGTAGATCCATTTTTATTTGTAAATATGGAGGAACTGAAGGTGAGGCTAATTGTATACTGGACTTTGTTGCTTTCTGCTAGTAACTAACTTTTCAATACTTGTAATTAGTAAAATGGATAACCAATTCGTAATTTTTTATGATAGATGTTCCTTATATGCAAGCTAAGTTGTATAAACATGAAAATTTCAGGTGTCCAAGTTTACCGGAAATTTTACTCAGAAGAGAAAGAAAGGTCAAATGGTGTTCTTGCTATCAGTGGTAAGAAGCTGGTTTCTCAGCCTTCCATCGATCTGATCTCCATGCTATCTGTGAGTATGCTTTTAGCTCTACTTATCTTGACATTGGAGGTATAATATTTAGATCATATCAAAATGACATAATGCAATCATTGAAGTTGTGTTCTCCTGTAAGTTAGAAATGATTCTTTGAGATATTTTTGTCAAAAACTTGCTTCTTATTGACTCGCATGTCCCTACAACTGTATGTGCTTTGATATTGCATGAGATGCCCTAGGTATAGCTGCTTCAGGATCAAGCACAAATTTTAACTTCTATTATCGTTAACACACTTGTTCTCCTACAAGTGTGTGTGCTTTAGTCGTGCATTAGTTTTCCCTTAGCATAGCTGCTTTGAGATCATATCCAAATTTTAACGTCTGTGTTAAGACTACAAAGTTTCATATATTGTTTCAGGTGCGTATAGAGATAGAAAGATGTTTGTCAAGTCCTAATTCAGAGTCTAATTTCTTTCAGGGACTGAGCTATGCTGGTGTTCAGATGCTTTTAGGATTCGTATGTACAGCTGGAACAGTTTCTGAGGCACTTCCACCGCCAACATCTTCTCTAATCTCATCATTTCTGTTGCCACATAATCCAAATGTATGATATGACCTGATGACTATGTTGGTTTTCTCCTACTCTCGGGCAACCTTTTGCTTCCTTGTGAATAAGCTGTTTTTATTGTTATTATGATTGTTGAAAGTAAAAGATTATTGAGATGACATTTTTGTAATAGAAGTAAATTGAGATGACAGTAAGATGAGAAAGAAGAGAAAAATGCTTCCCATTGCTTCTGAAGCTCCATCGGCCTCTTTGCTGCATTTCTTGGCTAATAATAGAAGCAAGCTCTTCCGCTTGCCTTTTTGTATAGCAGTAAGATACCAACAAGTTAGATAGAATTTTAAGTGTCCATTTTATAGAAACAGGCAGGTAACAGGAATTGGACTCGTTATACTGAAGCAGTTTGAGCCTCTTTGCTAATGTCCATCCTATGTAAAGCAACATCATTTCTTCTCCATTCTGTTACTAATATTTTGTCTTAACGAGAGGGGTAAGGTGGACGGTGGATGACATGTTGAACTATATAAAGTAGGAGAGCAAGAAAGTAGGAAAAGAAAATGAGTAAAATCTCTGTGCAGGTTATTTTACATATGAGAGTAATCCTAAGGTATCTAGTTTCTGCAACAGACTAAAGGTTGTACATTGACTGATGGAGAGAGGGCATTGTCAAAGCACGTTAACAGGAGCAGTGACAGATACTGGGGTAGTTTTTCTGGAAGTGGTTAGTTCCTCACTCCAGAGCCCTTCAACATAAACATCCTTGATTTGCATGTGAGGTTTGAATGCTCGAGTTGTGCTTGTTCATTTTTCTTAGCTACTTCTGGAAAGCAACTCCTGGTATGACCATGTGCTGTCTCGTGTTTTTCACTTTCCAGATTCTGATAAAAATAGGGTTGCCCTGGATGTCATCAGGAACTTAATAACGCGTTCCTGCTGGAGGAATGTGCATGTTGTTCAACCACATGGTGTTGTTTTTGAGATGAGAGTTGTTAATGGTTACGGTGCACGTTGGTCTAAAGATGGAAGTAAGGTACATATACTATGATTAGTGCTGAGGTTCCTGTTCCACCATTCATGAAAGTTTATATATATATATATATATATATCACATAACATAAAATAGTTGTTACAAGATTTCTAATCACTTACCAATGAATAGTAAGGTTGGTTTATTTCAAAAACTAGCTGGTGGAGACTAAGAAATTTCCATTGGATTTGCAGTTTATTGGTTTCCTTGAGCCCTATATGGAGGATGGCCATTCAAAGGGATGGAGGCACTGAATAACAGAAGATACAACAGGCGTTTGACCACAATTTATTTTATTTTATTTTTAAAAAAAAAACAGTTTATTTGAATCTTTGGATTATGTTGTAATTATATGTATGAAGAGAGAATTTTACAAACTGTAGGAATCATTCCCTTCTGTTCTCATTTGTTTTAAGATAAGACATTTCACTAATGCTTAATTACGATGGATTACCACCTAAATTAAAAAAACATTTAACCCTCCACAAAATAGTTCAAGATAGAGAAAAGAGGAATTATCTCAAATTTATAATAGCAAAAAAATTGCTAGTGTTACTTTAACACATAAAATTTGAGAAAACTTGGCAAGAATTAAGTTATTGATTTTGATTATTAGATACTCCTTGTGTCTTGAATTAGTTGTCCTCTTTCCTCTTTTTAAGAATTAAATTGTCAACTTTAATTTTGAGATTTTTTTTTTAATGAATTGACAATATGAGAAAAGCTTCTAAGATGTAGTAATTCTCGTATGGTTTTTAAAAAAGTACATTTTAATTATAAAAAATTAAATTAAATTAATTCAACTTAACTTCAAATATTAATCAAAATAACTATTGAAAGCAAAACATGGTAACTAATTTGAAACGAAGGAAGTAACTTCATGGGCTCAAATAAGACGGTCTTCTCGTAGAAAACGTGTTAGAAGAGATTTAAAGCCCGTTTGAATTAATAAGATGGTCTTCTCGTAGACGTTTTCTACACAATATACTAGAAGAGATTTAAATCCCGTTTGAATGGATTTATAGCTTATGATTAATTTTTTTCTTATATCTTTTAATTTATTTTGATTTAAACCCAAGTTAAATATCTTTATCATCTTATTCAAACACTATAAAAATACTTAAAATTATTTTGGTTAATAAAAAAAAAGCTAATCCAATTCGGTATCCATACTAGCTAAATTTGGATTCGGACCAAAAAGTCTTATATTAGGCTATAACACTCTCTCTAACAAAGCGACTCCATACCCTAGGGAATTCAAACCCAAGATCTCTTAGTTAAAGTTGAAGGAATACTTATCCCACGCAACCAAGTTGGTAAACAGCTTTTTATTTTATTTTCGAGATTTGGGCCGAGACAAGTTACAGGAAAATACCCTAATAACTCGAAAACGCACGCTGAACTGAAGCTTCCGTATTGCTCCGCTGCAGCTCTTCACTCTTGAAGGTACCAAACAATTTCTAACTCTTTAATCCTTTTTGCCCATATATTCGATTATATACTTAGGTTTTGTTGCTAATTTGGGTAACTTCTTGGAATTTGAGAACTGTGAAATTCATGTATTTTTGTGTTTCAAACAAGGTAAAAATTTATACTTAGGTCAATTTTTATTTATGAATTCTGCCTTGTTTAGTCTGTTTATTGGCGAGAATTTCTCCTGTTTTTTTTTTTTTAAAAAAATCAGCGATTGTATTGATGTAACTTCGTTTTTGTCGGATCTGTTTGTGCGACTTGCTTTCTTGTAAAAGCTTTCCCAGTTTGGTTTTGCTGTGCTCATGTATCTATGTATGTAATTCTGTTAAATTGTTTGAATATTGTAATTCAATGTGCAAAGTAGGAATAAGGATAATTTTGTCGAAAAAGAATTGTTCTTTATTGCCTTTTGCTTTAACGGGTTATTTGTATTAGTGAACTTAGAAAGATGAGTGCTAGACCTTTCTAGGGTCCTGTATTTGTAACTTTGAAAGACCTTTCTGAGTTAATGTATGTAGTTAAATAGAATGTCATGTTCGGGAAGAAATATTGTGTTGCCTTTTTCAATATCTCTTTGGAAGATTGGAGCTTTGCCCCTTTTAAATGAGTAGTAGCTGTTGAATTAATTGACTGAAAGTCCACAAGGTGGGAGTAGGGGACGTGCTTAGTGAAACATGGAGATGTCAGGTGGACATCCTATACTAGTTACAAGTGATAAGAATCTTGTGGTAGGCTTAGACTGGGGATTTGTGCTTGTTGGAGGTAGCAGGCTGCTTGATGAATTAGTCGAGCTGTCAAGATGTCATGCGAACTTGACCTGAACCATTGTTGTCAAGGAAGAAAACATTTGACGTAAATTGAGTGTTTGCTTGCATTTTAGTCTTGCTAAGTTGGCATTGGCTTTTTTTGTATGCCGGCTAGTACGTATTCTTCTGTTTTAACTATTGGGTTGTGTTATATGCTACTATTGTTGGGGTTCTTCCTTACTCCTCCCAATCTTTGTACAGCAAAGTTCTCAACTTCTTTTACTCTAGTGAAATCAAATTGTTGGGATGAGAAAAGACAGGCCAGCTGTTGCAAGTTCAAGTAAAATAAGATTTGATGACTCTGATGAACATGAATCTTCATCTGAAGATGAGGAGGAGAAGGGAATAGAGGAGGAGCTTGCTGATGTGACCTTTGAAGAATTGCAGAGAGCACGGTCTGATGGGTCGGATACAGTGTATAGGAAGCTTAATTCGGAAGGAAAAAGTAGCCGAGCTAACAAGAACAGGCCAATGGAGATGAGTAGCAAAAAGCCAGTAAGCCGATTTAGGGAAATTATCCAAGTTCCTAAAAAGGCCACTCGTGACCCTCGCTTTGAGTCTTTAAATGGCCAGGTAGATGAAGAAGGGTTCAAAAAGAGATACAATTTCCTTTATGAGGATAATCTTCCAGCAGAAAAAGAGGATCTGAAGAAACAGATGAGGAAATCAAATGACCCAGAAGAGAGAAATGAACTGAAAAGTCGTGTTTCTTGGATTGACAAACAATTGAAATCGGCAGGAGTGAAGCACACTGAGAGAGAGATTCTGGCAGAGCACAAGAAGAAAGAGAGGGAAGCTGCTAAGCAAGGAAAACAACCTTATTATCTCAAAAAATCTGAAATTCAGAAACGCCAACTTATTGAGAAATACAAGTCACTCAAAGCAGCTGGCAAACTGGAATCATATATTGAGAAGAAAAGGCGCAAGAATGCTGCGAAAGACCACAGATTCTTGCCATATCGGCGTCCTGGTGAGCAAGAAAACTAGTGAAATGACATGTTTGTATGCTGTAGCAAATTTGTTTGCTTGGTTTTCTCCTCTCAAATGTGTAGAGAGTTTGCTTTTTAAGCATGACCATGTGCCTTTTCTTTTGTTATCGTTCAGCCGATTTCTATAGACTTAGTGGCTATACTTGCTGTATTCAGAGCCTGGACAGAGATGGTTAAATTATAGTATTCACCCATAACAATACAATCGAGCAGTCCATGCTTCAAGTGACTCATTTTGTCTATTGTTGAATAGTTACCTCTTTAATAGAAATTAGTTTGTCCATGATTAGTGGGGCTACATCCATTTCTTCCTAGTGTGGAAAGCCATTAGACATGTGTAGTGTGTTGAGAACAACTATGACGTCTAATATTAGGTGATTTCTTCCTATATGTCCAAGTCTTGATGGATAGAATTACCCAATATCTAGTGTGGATTCTATCAAATTAGTCGAGGGTGTGAGTAAGAGGCTTAAACCCCACCCAATTTTCACCTTTGTATCAAACTCAACTCCCCCGGTGTTGTTTCAACACCGTCTAGTTCATGGTCAGGGGTGAAAGTTGGTTTCACTCCTTGAGTGAAGGAATCATTGATCTTGGGTTGGGCTCATTAATTTGACAGGCCACTATTGCAATATGAGACACACAATTGGCTGGGCCTTTGTCCAATATTAAAGATGGCTAAGAGTGAACTGAGGAGCACCGAAGTTCAACTATATTGAATGAAGGCCTGTAGGTTGTAAACTTCAGCAACGATGGTATCTGAGGAATAAGCATCGGCTAGTTCTGTCTCCGCAGCTGCGCGGTCTTTAAAACTATCAATATATATAACCTTAATACTTTTTATTATATCATAATGACGTATATTAGCTTTTGAAATTTCAGTCCCCTTTGATGTCCCTACTACATATTGGATAATCATTGCAGAAAAAAAAAGTAATTCTGGTAGAAATTTACCACTCATTGTTTCGACCATAGGAAATTAAAGAAAATAATTTTGGTATATTGAGATGGTGATACTTTTGGGAAAAAAAAACTTATTTGATCTAAATTGTAACACGTTCAGTTGGGAAAACCCACAAGCTAAAACTTCAATTCTCATTCATACAAGTCTCTGTCCAATAGTGTCCAAGAAAGACCATCAATCATAATCACAATATAAATATAAATTTATAAGATGAACCTAAAATGAACCATCAACATCAAGACAAGGACCATGAACCAATGAAATGATCATTCATGTTTGCCATTCACTAAGTTATGTCCCCATACTAGTGATTCAATGCATTTTGGCTTAGTGCTCAATTTGTTACTTTCTTAGACAAAAATAGAACCAACAAGTCTTCGAGCCCAGCCGAGAGTGAGCTTCATGATAGTTTCTTCCCTCGCATTCATTTTATTTAAAAAAGGATGGTAATTAGGAAAAAACATTTGTATGTTCTCGCTCATCCACATGTTTGTATATCTCTTTTCTTTATTTTTAAGTGATAAAGGAGGTGACAAAGGGTATATTTATTTATTTTTACATCGCTATCTCATCAATGAGTGTAAATTAATAAGCAAGCCTATTCTTTAGCTTTGTGCTTGTCAATCTTTATCCCATTTGTCATATATAGTTTTTTTTTTTTAGTAGTATTACTTTTAGCTTCCATCTACTTGGACAGAGAATATTTTACATCAAAGATACCTTTTTGGGAGGAAAACTTTACCTTTTTGGGAGGAAAACTTTCGTATCAAACTATCTTATGAATTTATTTTTCATTGATTGATGAGTTTAATTTTTAAGATTTTTAATATTTTTATGCACTTGTAAAATTATCAATATATATATATATATATATATACCGTTGTCGAAGAGGTCTTAGAGATAAATATTTTAAGGAGTATAAATATGAGAGAAGTATTGAAAACACCTCTGAACTTGACGCAAATTATTAGTTGTCCCTGAACTATTGACAGCCTTAGAAACAATATCTCTACTTGACTAACTAAACTTAGATACACCCCCGATATGCCACATGACATAGCAAGTGGTGTCAAACTCATGTATGAGCATGAGTCTCTTAATAAAAAGACGAGAGAAGTGTTGAAAACACGCCTAAACTTGACAAGAATTTAGGGGTATATTTCACTCATGTTGCAAGATTGGGGGTGGATTTAAGTTCAATTAGTCAAGTAAAGGGATGTTTTCAAGGCTATTTAGAAATTAAATTAAAAATTCACGCCAAATTTAGGAGTATTTTCAATACGTTCTCTATATAAATAAACAAGAAGCAAACTCCAATTCAAGTGATTTGTGCCTTCTAATTATGTACTGAAAATGATTGGCCAGGTACCATGTATTCTAGACAACAATGTACCAGGACTTATACTTTGTTTGATTAATCTTCTAAAATCACCTCATTTTAACCTTTTTTGTAAAAAATTAATTTGTATTTGATCATAAATTTTAAAAATACTTTAAAGCAATAATTAGTATTTGTCCAAACTTCTTAAAAAGGCTTCTAGGTGTAATTTGGAGAAAAAATTATTTTTTTTAAGCTTCGAAAAATAGCATTTAAGATCGAACAAAAACACTAATTTTCTCCAAAAAAATTTACACTAACACCTCTTCATCTTCTTTTTAACCTATTAAAAACCAAACAAGCTATTTGTATTAATAAAAATATTAATATCTATTTTACCAAAAAAAAAAAGTGATTTTTGCGGCTCTAAAAAAGTGTCAATTGAAAAAAGAGTATTTCATCAATTGTTCGAATAAATGAAGGATGATTGGTTGCTTTCCAACTTTATATTATTATTTATTGATATAAGCAAAGTCATTTTTTGGGGCCCTATGAATTTACCACTTAGATTTTTTTGCTGATAACTTAGGATTGATTCCCCTAGCCAACTATTTTCCTCTCGTTTTAATTTTATTTCGAATGTCTTTGTATGGACTCACTTACCATATGATGACAAGAAAAGGAAAGTAATTGAAATATAATTAAGATGGTGAAAATGAGTGTTGCTACCTAAGTTTTCTTTAGTTTGCACATGTGATGGTCAGTATCTTTATTGGAGTCGGACTAAATTTAAATTTGTGTATTGTAAGGTTGTATGACTCATTTCTAAAGTCGCGCTTTCAATAGGACTTTTTTCATTCTTAGGAACTCGAACCTGAAATCTCTTAGATGTCAATCATCCTATCATTAGTTATGTTGATCTATCTATTGTACTATAGACAACTAGTTATAGCTTGTTAGAGTACACATAGAGTCATGAGTAATTTGATATTTGACCAGCTTTTAGAGTTCATTTAGATTACAAATTAAAATAGGACGTACATAAAATAGATGAAAGTACGGTAAATAGTCATTTTCCTCATATCAAAACAGTGAAATAGGAGTACTCAATTATTCATCTTCACTATGTAACTGTTTTTTCCGTCTCATATTAGATGAACATCTTACTAAAATCAAGATAAAATTACTTAAACTTTTTCTATTTTACCTCTATAATCAATATGGTCTTTTGAATGTGAACAAAGGGCAAAATAGTAAAGTTGGTAATGAATTTATTAATAATTTCTTAATCACCGTGTAAAATAGAATAAGTCCATCTAATATAGGACGGAAGAAGTAATCTTTATTTGATCACTATAATGAAAAAACGATTGCAAGTTTCTTTATCTTTCTATTTTACCAGTACTATTTTATTTTATTTTGAGTGAATATATATATATATATATATATAAAAATCCATGGAAATAAATTAGGTAGCATATTAGTCGGTGGGATTATATATCTCACCCCTTTAGTATAAGCATTAATGATATGAGGGTCCAAAAGTTTCTTTCTTACATGTCAATTGTTATTTGTTGAGGCTACATGAGGACCAACGTTTAAATCTCAACCCTCAAAATATGACATTATAATCTTTTCGAAAATAGTCATTTAATGGAGAATCAACTCCATTTTTTAATGGAGTCGTCGGGAGCGTTTTTCTCCTTAATGCGGGACTACCTGATATGAATTCAAATTTAGTCGGATTCTAATATGGGTATCGAATACCGAGTGGGGAAAAAAACATAAAACTCCATTTTTTAATTGTTTTTAAAAAAAAAATCTGTTCAAGAAGTTATATTTCTCTTTGAATCTAATTCTTCACTTTAGCATATATATATATATATATATATATATATTATATATATATATATATATATATTTACTTGTATTTCATGTTTTTCTAGATAGCGTTGAAAATTTAGGATAATCCATGTTTTTAAAAGTGAAATTAGAAGGGAATATTTTAAGTCTTTTGACAATAATGTCATCCAGAAATAAAGCACACATAATGCACTCTAATGAGCTGTATTAAGATTAAGAGCATGAAAAAAAAAGATAAGTAGTTTTTTTGCTTATTATTTAATTTTTAACAAGTAAATAAAAAAAGTGTTATTCAAAAAATAATTTATATCTAATTTAGGCAAATATTATTGAGATAGCATATGACGGGAATCGGGATGGAGAGAGGTGGAGTGGTTGGAAGAGGTTGTTGGGGGTGGGGGGCAAGGGAGTGGGGGGCCATGGGGTGAGAAGGCCGGGAGAGGGTAGGGCGTGGTCGGGTGTTGCTGGATCAGAGATCTTATTTTCTCTATTCGTAGATCATGGATCATTCCTAGAAAAAATTATATTCAGAACATTTTCATGAACCAACCATGAAAAAATTAAATGTAAATTTTCATAATAAATATTAATTGATAATCTGATAAAAATAATAATGAACTTGTTATTATAATGGGTGAATATTGCATTGGTCGTGTAAAGCATTTTTTATACAACTTAAATGTATATACTACTAAATTATTGTTTTTTTTAAAAAAACTAATGAAACCACGTCGTTAACATGAATAAGATTCTTGCTTTACTTAATTTCTTACCAAATATATGGACCTTTTTAGCTTTGAGATATGCTACTAATCATAATTAGTAAAGGCAAAAAGAAGAAGAAGCTTCATGCTTAAATCTTAACTAACTTTACGCTAATCATTGGTACAACAACTTCTTAAATTTAATTAATTAACTTCACTAAGTACTTTATTCTTTATTTTGCCTAACAAAATATAATTATGGGCTAGGACCTTTTTTAAAGCAGATAAAATATCATTAGGTTACTAGCCATCAACTCCACCTGTCGATATTCAGCTAAATGGTCTCTAATCCTTAGGGTCCACCATAATTAGGTGAACTAAGAATGTTTTTTTAGTACACTTAATTATAAAGGGACTCAAATTTAGTACCTTATCAATATTTTAAAGCACATCGAGAATCGAGATATACTTTTTTTTTGGAACATAACATGCGAATACACGAGTTATTAGTCTAATAATTTTGATTTTAGAGAGAATTGATAATAAATTAAATTGATCTATTTCAAATAAATTAAGATCGACTATGCGTATGGTCAATTACAATTATCCATGCTGCTCGATCCATTTAAACCAATCTAGGTCTAACATTATAAAACGATTAGTGTAATTCTCAATTATCACATGGTTATCATGTAATTGTTTTATAGTCAATAAAAAATAATCGCAACGTACATATAGATAGGGACTAATTAACCACCAAAGCAAAATGTTAAAAATTGGTAATTGATTTCTTGTATATAATAAGGAGCTCAATTTTTTTGGAGATATTTGAGAGACAAAATATATTCTTTTGCTGTTTACGTAACGATTTATTTATAATAATATGGCCATAATGTTTAACCAAAAAAAAATATATAATATGGCCTTAATGTTCCTTTGATAGTAACAGATTAACAACGTTTTGGTTTGACAACAAAAAATTGTATAAGTATTTATAAAGTTCTGTCCTTATTTATGTTGAAGTTTAAGTTTAAGTTTTGATCTATCAAAACAATAAAGAAATACTAAAAAATTTAAATACTTCCCAAATCTCTCTAATTTAATTTTATTGCAACTACGTCTTTATTACTGATTTATGTCATAATCATAAAATACAACTTGTATCCTGTCTGTCGTTTAATGATAATAAATTTTCCTCACAAAAATATTTAGTGGTAATAATTGCTTAATATCAAATTTATAGTCGCTAATTTTTTTATCTATATTTATATAAATTGTTCGTTATAAATATTTATATCATAGCACATATTGTCGCTGAATATAATATAATTACGACAAATTCTTTATTTATTACAGTGATACTACACAAATGTTGAAATTAAATCAAGAATAGTAATTCAATATTGTTTAATATTTAATTTTTTTATAGTTTAGACTAATTTATGTCTGATTAGGTTTTGTTTATCAAGGTTTACTTGATATTGAATAAAACCTCCTGTCTCTTTTTTCTCTACTTTTATATAAATAAATAAAAAATATGTATTCATGATTGGATTTTTCACTTGTGTCTATATTATATCCTTCAACAAATAAATAAATAAATTATCATCACTTAATCATAATTAAGTAATATATATTTACTTTGATTTGTACAGTAATTATTTTTATAATTAAATTATTTAGTTTAATGTCAAATTAAGTGCAAATAAATATTATCAGCTTTAGGATCCATCCATAGCGTGCGATGTAGTTATCATAAATACTTGAGTTAATGTCTACTTTTATCATAAATACTTGAGTTAATGTCTACTTTCACATTTTTCGTATAACAAATTTAACGTAAGTTTTAAATACTTAAAAATACATATGGTCCCATAGTATATAAGGAGTAAAAAGCTTTTATTAGTGATACAAAAACTTGCTACAAGGCAGCTAAGCTATAATGCCATATGACATTCTTTGCAAACATTAATTAAGCTAACGGCAATGGAAAAGTCAAAAAAAAGTGCATGTGATCATTATTAATTCATGTAATTAATAATTATATTGCAAACGTCTTTCTTTATCAACATATAAAAAAACAAAAAAAAAACTTTGGTCAAACTGTTAAATTCATGAATGATCTTTTAATTCTACTTTTTTTTGGTTGACGAAGTAATTTGTTATAGTTTTTTTGGGTTTGCATACGTACTAGGTAAATTTGGAGCGATGAGCTCAATCAAGAAAGCAAACAGACAGTTTCAAACTTAAAACTTCCAATTTTATGAGATTACCTGCTCAATCAGCTTGGTCAACACTGGTGGATATTATCGAACTTTGTCTAAATATTATAAAAAGTCCCTAGCTAATTAGGTGTTGTTTGGTTTGAAAAAGTAAGTAGTTAAAACTTTGTTTGGATATCCTAGTGAGAACAGAAGAATGCTTTACTCCAAACCCTTCAATGTTTGTGGTCCTTGCTACAAGTATTTAATGCTATCTATATACTCCTTCCGTCCACTATTATTTGTCAGGTATACTAAAAATAGTTATCCAAAATTAATTGTCAATTTAAATAATCAAGAAATAATTAGTCACTTTTTTCCAATTCTGCCCTTAATAATTATAACTACTGGTTTCAAAAAATATTGGTCATTTTAAAGTTACAAAACTATTTTAATGTAAAAAAAGTTGTTTTTACCGTTTTCAAAAAGTACAAACCATTTTAATAATAATTTATAGTAGGGTTATATTAGTCAAATTGCACCTTATATTAAATTTTTCTTAAGAATTGTGCATGATTTTATCGTGACAAATAATAGTGGACGGAGGAAGTATAAAACATTTCTTGTGCACTTAATAGCATGGTTTATTTAACCATTTAATAAAGTCGATGAAAATTATTAGAGATAGACTTAGGTCATGATATGCTAATTTGATATAGCAAAATCATGAGCAAATTATTAAGTATCAAACGATGCACTTAGTTTCAAGAACAAGAAAACATGATGGTAGTATCTATTTTTAAGAAAATTATCACGTATCTTATACGAAAATAGACTCAAACACCATCGTTGTATTAGAAAAAATTAAAGCATTTTTTTTGTAATTAACTGCTATAACTAACCTTGGGTTGTTTACAATATTTTTCTACAACAATTAATTTTTTATGTTGATGCAACAGAAACTATATAACTACCCTATAGAAATATAGCTAACTAACACATGGCTAAAGAATTAGGGTAGATTTGTGGAGATATATTGTCCCATTATGACATTCAAGAAGTACATAATACAATTTATATAAACTTTAACATTTGATTTATATTATAATTTATAACCCCACGAAGGCATGAGGCTTTTTTTTTTAAAGGGCGATTCCGATATAATCAAAAAAATTAAAAAATATTTTATTTAAAATCAAGAAATTAACTTTCGTTGGAAAACAAATTTCATATATAATTTTAAAAATTTAACGGATTATCTAATGCAATATATAAAAATGACAGGATGGTATATTTTTATTTTTATTTTTTTACCTAACATGCATATATTTAAAACTCATTTTCCACCTTGCACCACGTGGGTACAAAATTTATAATATCTTCCCTTTTCCATTTTCTTCTCCCCCACCATTTGCAGGCGTACACGCAACCCAAAATTTAAAAAAAAAATCAAATTATTTTGATACATTTGGAAAAAAAAAAAAAAAAAACAAGATCTTGTGTGACTTGGTCTAATTTTCAATTTACTTATTAAATACTCCATATTAGTTTTAGTTCAAGATATCTCTATTTTACTTTGCTAGTTTGAGAAGTGAACATTTAATGGTATTCTTTTAAGTTATTTTTATTACTCTGTCGATTTCAATTTATATGGCTTAATTATATTCACTTTTTCCTTTTAGTTTGTTCAAAAATGATAATTTTATTTTTAATGAAATAACTTGTTTTAGATCATAATTTTCAAAAGAATTTATTTTTTAAAAAAAAATTTGATTTAGTCAAAATACATTATATAAATTGAGACGGAGAAAGTATTTATCTCTATATATATATATATAAATAGAAAGAGAGAGGTCCAGCTAATTAGGTGAGTGTATGGAATCTCCAACTACTGAAAACAGTTTTATAAACCGACAATAGCATGACCTTAGCACATGCACCCATTTGCTATACAATCAACCAATGCTATATATATGACCTACCCAATTATATATATACTTTTATTAAAAATTCTGTTTGCAATATATTTTTTTCTTCAAATGAAAGTGATGTCTGGATAGTATTTTACCACTAATATAATAGTAAATAGTGATAACTGATAATGGTATATAAGTGATACTCTAATATATAGAAGTGATTGTCATGGATGATTATTATGATTAATGTTGATGATCGTAAATTGTGTCTAAAGGAGATGTCGACTGCGATAGTTGATGGTGGTTGTGCCTAAGAGCAATGATAATGGTGAACGATGATGATTAGCGAGGAAAGTAAGTGAAATAGTGGTGAAAGTCATTTTTATAAAAAAAACTTTAACTGAATAATATATTAATAGTATTAAAATTTTGTTGTGGATCTTAATTATTCAAATCTATTTGGACTCATCATGAATTGGTTGTTGTGATTGACATGGATACAAATATTTTAGAATTTATTTTTTAAGTATCGTTATGTTTGGTTGTTACAATTTTTGAAAATTATTTTCTTGAAAATTAAGAGGGAGGAATAATTATTTTGATAAAAATAGGAAAGATAAATTCAATAAATAACATTCAGACTTATTGACACCTCCAACACACTCCTCCCCATAGCTTCCATTGCCACCATCCCACACCTGACACCTGACTATTACATCTTTTACCGTGTTTGTCTAAATTAAATGTAAATATTTTTTAGATAATATTTTATTTAATTATCAAACACAAAAAAATAGAGTAAAACATATTTCATGATAACAAAAAGAGTAAAATTTAATAATTTTTTTTTTTAATAAAAAGATGTCCTTGTTAGATTCTCTTTAGTTCCAATTTTTTGGGCTCTGTCATATTCTCTGAAAAAACAAACCTATTCCAACAGAAAGCATTATTCTTTGGAAGTGAAAAAATAAAAGAAAAGAAAAGAAGAGAACATTATCAATGGATAAAACTTACAAAATGCTTCTAATTTTGTACTCTTTTTTTTTATATTATATTTAATGAATTTGTTGTCAGCAGGACCAATTTGAATAGTTGGAATGAATCAATCATGTGATGAATGATGATTTCTTCATCTCTGGCATCAATTTTTGTTGTGTTTCCATTATATTGATCTCCTAAAAAAGACCCCATTTTGAGGACCTTCACTTCAGATTCAGAAGCCCACTTTCAATTTGGACACTTCTCAAGTTTTCTTCTTCTCTCTCCTTATCTTTTACACTTAACTAATCAAGAAAATGCCCCTTCAAAAAGTTGCCTTTTTTACTTTGTACTGAGCAATCAATGCTAACCCTGAACCCTTTTCCTCAGCTCTACTCTTTCTGTACAAGAATACATCCATATATTTTTATGGACTACTGTACTATTTTATTACTTTGTTTTTTTACATAATAATAAATGTATAAATGCCAAACCCCCATTTTGTTCCTTCCTCTTCTTGATTCATTTTTGGGGCTTCTGGCTTTCTCTTTCTCTTGACCACTAATGGCACCAAGTTCTTGAATCAATGGAAGTTGGATGCTTTTGTTGGATTAAGGAAAGGTGCTTTGGCTGTGAATCTCAATAGGGTTATAAAGGTTTGATTTTTTTGATCTGTTTGAGTGGTTTTGTGGGATTTTCATTTTTATTATACTTGTATGATTGAACCCTTCTTGGAGAACCAACTTTTTACTCTTTTGAGTGAGAGTTGTTAGCTGTAATTTTTTCTTTGTTAATCTGGAAATTGGGAGAAAGAAGCCCTTTTGCTAGATTTCCTTTGTGAAATCTTGAAAGTTCTTCAATTTGGTATCTTTTTCTGGTAATGCTAATTGAAGATTTGGGGAATGGCTACTTTGGTACCTGGTGTTCTATTGAAGCTTCTTCAGCATATGAACACAGATGTGAAAGTTGCTGGTGAGCATAGGTCATCTCTGTTGCAAGTGGTTAGCATTGTGCCAGCATTAGCAGGTGGGGAGCTCTTTCCCAACCAAGGGTTCTACCTAAAGGTATCAGATTCTTCTCATGCTACTTATGTATCTTTGCCTGATGAACATGATGATCTTATTCTTAGTGATAAGATTCAATTGGGTCAGTTCATTCATGTTGAGAGGCTTGAAGCTGCCTCACCTGTGCCTATTCTTAGAGGTGTTAGGCCCGTCCCTGGACGACACCCTTGTGTTGGAACTCCCGAAGATATAGTAGCAACTCATTCTTTAGGCTTCCTAAATAACAATGGTAATCTGTCTCCTGGTTCAAAATCGCGAGATAAAACTAAGTCTCCTTCAAAAGCATTAGGCAATAGTCATGTGGGGGTGAAAGATAATAAATCTGCAGTTTCTAGATCAAATGGTGGTGCCAAAGAGGAAAAGGTGGAAAAGAAGAAGCCTACTTTGACTTGGTCGAAGTCTCACTTGTCGAAGTTAGCATTAAATGTAGTGGAGAAGAAGGATTCCCTAATGAGAGTAAAATCATCTTCTAGCTCAAGATCAATACCCACATCTCCTACAAGTTGTTATTCATTACCGATTTCTTTCGAGAAGTTTTCAAATGGGGTTAAGCAACAAGCAAAGGTTAAGGGCTTGGAACGATTGGAGAAAGCAACAGCTAAACCTGGATTGGAAAAGTCTAGTTCTGTTCGTGGGGTGAGTCCGACACCGAAGAGAGTGCTGGGTGGGAATCCATTGAAGAATTATCTTCAAGGGCTTGAATTGGAGCCTAAGGCCTTGAGGAAGAGCTGGGAAGGGAATATGGATTTGAAGAGTAGAGAGAGTCCCAGATTGAGGGTCAACAAGCATGATTTGAAGCCTGAACCGAGGAGCACTTCTGTAAGTATTCTGTTTTTTTCCCCTACCTTGTTATATAATGTTTCTGACGGTTTGGGTATTGGTTTAAACTGATTAAAATGTACATCCACTTTTCCTTTTATGATTCAGGGCATAGGCTATGATTGGTTTTTAACATTTTGAAGTGAAATTTGATCAATATTCTTGCAGGATTGTTTTCTGCAAGCAGCACGCCACCTTAAATTGTCATTTAATTATTTGACTCTTGATGCATTTAATAGATTTTGATACTCTTTATCTGAATTCCTTGATGGCAGGTTCCAAGAAAATCAACTAGTGAAAAATTGACAAGTAAAGAAGATAACCGGGATATACTTGCAAAATCATCCAAAGAGGAAAATAAGGCTCATACATCCTTAAAGAAGTCCAAAAATGGAGAGCCTGTTGATGCTGATAAATCAAGTAAGCAGAAAATATCCAAGGGAAGAAAGCAACCTGGGGAAGTCAATAATGGCTTACAAGACTTGGTCAAAGTTGCTGTCAGTAATAGAATTTTAGCAGATGGAAATGTTGCCTGGTCTTCACTCCCATCTTCTCTCACAAAGATTGGAAAGGTATGCCATTCTGAAGTGCTTGCATTCTTTACAGCTTGATGGCTTCTCCGTTCACTCCTTAAATGTTTTTCGTTACATCTACAACCATTTCTCACGCAGAGGTTTCTGTAGCATTTAAGACGGTTCTAACCATGTTAATGCAGTTTTTGTCATGTTTATATGCTATGGTCTCAGAGTTCAGTTTGCCTAGTATATTTACTCTTTAGTTACAGATTTCTGAAAATCATTTTCTGTTTTCCCATTTTTTCTAGTCACCTGATGGTCCTGTAGTTTAAAGGTTTTTAATTTTTGAGTAGGCATGTGCAGCCCATGTATTTGCTTATAAAATCTTATCTTATTGAATCATTAAAGTGCATTATCGCACTGTTACCTTTCTCATTTTTTTTTAAAGTGTATTATCGGAGATTGGACCATTTATTTGATCTCTTAAAAATACCATTTCATGTTATAGGAAGTCATGAAGCACAGAGATGCCGCACAGATAGCAGCCATTGAGGCTATGCAGGTGGCTTCGGCTTCTGAAAGCTTACTCAGATGTCTAAGGTAGTCCTGCTTCTTTTTTCCTATTTTTTGGAAAGTAGGAATTTAAGGTACTTCTTTTTGAGTGGCATTGTAACGGTGAATTTTAAGTGCTGAAATCAGTCTATTCGCTTCAAGTTAAGACCCTTGAGCTAGGCAGCATGTGTGTGTGTGTTGATAAGGTAATATTTTTTGATGTTGTGGGGAGAAAACCCCATATACAAGTTGTATAAAACCTAAAAATGGTTCTCTACAAAAGACAATTTACACAATCAGGGAGCTCGTGGGTGCACCAAAAACTAATTAAAAGGGACCTCGCGGGTGCACCAAAAACTAATCAAAAGGGACCTCGTGGATGTACCAAAAACTAATCAAAAGAGTTAGGCTGGATATCTAGTACTCCTACATTTTGTAATGTTGGATCCAACTGAGAAAGATTCAGGTTATATCATATATGGCTGCACCCGTGGCTATATTGTGTATAATCAGTTGCCAACAATTTAGAGTTGGCACCTGGGCCTAACTCCACCCCAAAAGCTAGCTCATGAGGGGAGGTTTATCCAAGTCCATATAAGGCGACCAATTTTTCATCCCTTTACCGATGTGGACTTCTTTGGATGAGCTTAGCATGGGTGAAAATTATCACTATACTCAACTGTAAAGATATGGCACATGGGCCTATCTCAACCCCAAAAGCTAGCTCTGATCACACTGTCATATGATATGGATATGCAATTTTGATGAGGCATTTGCACCAGGAGTTATGTTGAATGGGACTATGTGCTTAAAATCTTGATCATCTTATTATTGTGATGCTGTGTTTAGTTGCCTGTTGTGGGTGGTAAGCTGGACCACAGAATTGTTAAGATAACAGCTTCAGTTATCTGATACCCCTCTTTTAGGTAAGAGTAGTTCACTGTCAATTTCTCATTTTCCATTTCTTTCCTAAAATACAACAAATGAACAGTTTCGTCACATACCATATAGGTGAGGGGCTAGTTGCTGAAAGGGACTGTCATGTGTCTGATTATGGTTAGACGACTACAACTGCAAATCCTCAAATTAGCTTATTTTCATCTATTCAGCAACCTTACTCCTTTGGGAATAGGTCATAGCTTCAGTTCATATGCATGATTTTAGTCCTCCAGTTTAGGATATAGACTCTAAGCAGGACGGTTGCATGCAACTGTATGAGCCAGAATATATTTGCAGATAATACTCTCCATGTGCCTATTGAAAAGGTTAGGAGGATCGATTAGGTTAGGCGAATGAATTCTGCCTTAGAACTGATTCTTTCTTAGGCTGTTTTGGTTTCAGTTTTGCTGTTGGCCACCTAAAAATAAAAGTTAATGTTCTGATGCTTCCTTCACTTTTCAGTACTTCAGCATGGTTCGGGCATGTGAAGAGGAAGTGTGTGGATGTGCCTGTAAGGAGGTGTTAGAGATTGGCTATAATAGAAGTTAGGAGGGATAGAGATAGGCCGAAGAAGTACATGAGGGAGGTAATTAGATAAGAAATGGCACAACTTCAACTTACTGAGGACATAACCCTAGATAGGAAGGTATGAAGGTTGAAAATTTGGGTAGAAGAATAGTAGGTAGCCGAGTGTTGTTGCCTCTTCATGTGGAAGAGGCAGGGACTAGACTCCTCTCTGCTCCTTATTAGTAATACTAGTCTTTAGGAACGTGCTATGCACATTTGTTCCTTATCATTATTATAAAACTTCTAATTATTTTAGAAGTTGAGTTATTAAATAGGAAAAGCTGAAATTTACATTATTACTTTTATCATTTTACATTTCATTCATTAAAATAAAATTCATAACAACAAGACGGTGCATTTTCCATCAAGCAAGAAATATGTGAAGATAATTAAGATAATCTAACCTCTAATGGTATGAATATGTTGAAGAAGACTATACATATATATGCAAATCTGGCAACAAAGCTCAATAAATATATTTATCTTCGCCCCAATTTTTCAAAAGTAGGATGGTTTGTTTAAATTTGAAAAATATTCAAAGAAGAATAAATGGAAATAAAATTAGAATAAAATCCAACTTGTACTCAAAGAAGGACAGTATGTTGTTTATATAAAAAATGTTTAGTGTCTTAATAAATGAGTAATTAATATATCATTCAAGATGGCAAGAATCCATATGCATTGTATACATAAACAGATGTTCAATAGCTTAATAAATTCATTAAAGTGTAAATTTACATTTTGTACAAAATTAGTGTAGGAATAGTATTTGATTGAGGGGTAAAATTGTTGATGGACATTTTGGTAATTCAACTTTGGATTTAGGAGCTTCCCACTTACAACATAGTATATGGTACGATATTTAGGAATCACGTAGTTTCTTTGTTCTTTGGTGTTTATTAGTTACCATCTGTTCATTTGCTTTGTATTATGTTTTTTTGCTGTCCTATTTCCTTGGATTTATGCTCGAATTCTTGTTTTCTTTTGAGCCGAGGGTTATCGGAATTAACCTCTCTACTCCACAAAGGACCCCACTTGTGGGATTGCATTAATTCTTCAAAAGTGTGAAGGATAACTTCTTGGTAGATAAACTTTTCTGGGCTTGCCTATGTATTTCAGAGTCGGTTCAAATAGAATTTTATTTTCCCTTCAAATAAGTTGGATAAGTGTAGCATGTTATCTTCATTCATATGACAGCCCGTTGAAATGTGTCTCACTGGATTTATACTCTCATATAATGAAGCCAAATCGTTTACTAACTTGTATGGATACCAAAGTTTGTTCTTATTGAATGAGAAAAGTGGCCACCCTCAGATCTTTCGCCGTGCAATTTTCAGTAATGTTTTCTGGTTTGATCTTTGTGGCTTCAATTTCCAGTTTACATGTTAGTAAAAGCTGGAGTCGATACCTATAAATTTCTTATTCATGCTAACAATTGCATTTTCTCAATCAGGGTGCTTGAATTCTGACGTGAATAGATTTTAAAGAAAAACGATATGAGATAAATATGATTTGATTTTCATGCACTTTGAATGTTTTTTGTCATTAGAGTAATGTCTGTTTTCTAAAATTAGAAGGAATCCACATTGTTGTGGGCTTCTTGACCGAGTCATCTTGGACCTTTTGTGATAACAATGTTGAGAAGATTTTTTTCCAACCGGAATTACTGAAAAAGGTAAAAGAAAGGAGGGAGAATGCATCCAGCCGGGCCCAGTTTCCACCTATAAATTACAGACCATACCTTTTTAATGCTACTACAGTAAATCTTTAAAAAAAAAGGAAGCGATATTCCCTTCTAGCAACCAATGGGCCCTTCCAGCCAATAATGTTGGTTTTCCAGCAGAAGTGCCAGAAAGGGATAAGTTTCAGCTGGATGTGGGGAATCATGCTGGAGGAAGGAATTGTTCTGATTGCTCTGCATCTTTTTTTTTTTAATAACCGTGGTGTCCAGGTCAGCTTTGTGCTCCTCGATTAATTCCACGGACTACTTGCCACCTAAGTTGCGAGGATTCTTCAATTTCGATGCCACACCCATGTCGGATTCTTCAAAAATACACTACAAATGGAGAATCCGAGACACACCCGTTGCCGATTTTGAAGAGTCTGAGCAACATAGCTTACCACCTCCCACCAACAATAGGTATCATGTAACTGAGTCTATCAAGGCTAAGACAGATGATTAGAAATCACCTAGTGTTTTTTGTCTTTGTTGGGATTTGAACCTGAGACTTCATGGTTATCAACCACCTCATTGACCACTAGGCCACACCCTTAGGTGCAGGTTGCTCTGCATCTTCTTGATGCTTTTGGATGAAATTCATTTACTTCATCAAAAAAAAAAAGAAAGGAATAGTTCTGTAGAATATTCTAGTTATGTTTCTAATTATTCATGGTAGACTGATTAGCAAGTTAAATCAATTTGTGTTGTGTTAATATTTAATAAGGATTACTTTGCTATCCTATGCAAATAGTGGACCATGGTTCTTTCTTCTTTTTTTCTTGGTTCTTTTTATGAAGAGAATTTCATTAAATGGCATCAAGAAGATGCAAAGCAAAAATATACAACAGAAGAGTATCTGCTTATATACAAAATTTTACTGAACAACTAAGGAGCATACACTATCCAAAAGAAAATTCAATACTAACTACAGGGGCCTGATTGAACCAACTAAATAAATTGATCAGACATTTAGCTTTAAGAGTGCGATTAGGAGTTGAAATCCCATCTAAGCATCTACGATTCCTCCCACTCCAGATGCACCAATAGCAGCAGACATCATTTGCCAATTCTTTTGATGGATTTCCATTAGTATCCTAATACTATAAGGCATGACCCAGCGAAGTCCAAAGACTGATGAAAATATACTCCAAATGTCAGCTGCTGCTGTACAGTGAAGAAACAGCTGTCTCACTCTCTCAAATTCCTCCTGGCACATATAACATCTATTCACTTTCTTAATGCTTCTTCTGCTAAGGTTGTCTTGAGTAAGGCAGCCATCACACAGTGTTGTCTAGATGAAACCAATTACTTATATGGGGATTTCTCTTTTCCTATAAGCTTATATGGCCATTTGTCAATCAGTTCCTTGTTGGAGCATAGATTTGCCATATCCTCTTTTGATATTGTAGGTTCTATCTTTGGATCCTCCCCGTTTCTAATCTGTCCTGCACCTGAGAGTTGACCATAAAATCTGATATTTTTGTAAGCAATCCCTGCAGGTCATTTAACTCCCAATCCTGGATATCCCTTTTGAACTGCCCTGCCCATGAGTTATCTTGCCAGTATTGTGCCACATTGGTGTTTCTATTGTTGGCTGGTAAAAATAAACTTGGATATACATCTTTCAGAATCTCCGGACCATGGTTCGGTTTAGGGTTTATTATGAACTTTCAAACAGTGGTATCTCTACAATTTGTTTGTTCATCAGAGCATCAACTGAAGTTATTCTTTTATTACACAAACTAACTGCTGATTGTTTAATTTCAATTGTTCAGCACATATTCTGAGTTGAGCTCCTCGGCAAAGGAAGATAACGCACAGCCTGCTGTTGAGCAATTCTTGGCGCTGCATGCGAGTTTGAAGAATGTTCACCTTGTTGGTGATGCTTTATCCAAGACCATATCAGCTGCTGGTTCAGAATCAGATCATGAAGAAAACCCTTCTGAAGAAGCACTTAAGGCTGTATCAGAAAAACGGAAGCAAGCAACTCTATGGGTCAATGCTGCATTGGCTACCAATCTGTCATCGTTCTCAGTGTATAGCAAAAAAGCAGCTTCAACTCCAATTGCCCCTTCAGCTCCCTCGCCAAGCCCAAAGACTATCGCTCTCAATCAACCTATGCTAGTCCTTGACAACTCAACCAAAAATACACTTGCAAAACCTCAAGCCAAACCCCGCCCGACAATGAGTTCTAAGATTCAGTCATCAGGATCTCAACGGCGCTTAACAGATGGGGTAGCTGCTAATCAGAAGCCAAAATCTCCCCCTCCAGCGGATTGGGTCAGAGGAGACGGTCTTGAAGAGGCTGTTGACTTAGCTGAGATGTTACGAGTAGCGTCCCAAGACTGGTTCTTAGGATTTGTAGAAAGGTTCTTGGATGCTGACGTGGATGCCTCAGCTTTATCAGATAATGGTCAAATAGCTGGCATGTTATCCCAGCTGAAGAGTGTGAATGACTGGTTAGATGAGATTTCCTCTAGCAAGGATGATGAAAGTCCCCAAATTGCTTCTGAGACCATCAATAGGATAAGAAAAAAGATCTATGAGTATCTTCTCACTCATGTGGAGTCTGCTGCAGCAGCTCTTGGTGGTGGCAGTGGCGGTGGCTCACAAGTGTCACCTACAATAGAAACCAAAACAAGAAAATGAGTTCTATTGCATAATGCATACTACTAGCAACTCACCTTTCATATTTGAAGCATGCTTCAATAGTCCTGCAACCGCCAAGTGGTTAAAAGAGCTGAAAGTTTTAGGATGTGTATAGATTCTAAAATTGGTCGAGGTAGAGTAGTTTAGTATATATATTGTGCAGACAGGGAGTTACATGAAGTTCAAGATTTCCTTTTTTCTTTACCTGGAAACTTTTTCTCATAAATTATGAATAGCTCTAAGTCGTGAGTATATACTGATGTGAGTTCTCGAGAAAAGAGAACATGTCCTTTCTCCTTACCTTGAACGAGTAACAATGAACTTGTTACTGAAATTAACCTTAGAGTTTGATTATGACATTATGCATCTCGGTGTTATCAGTTGAAGCAGAAAGCTGTGGACTTGTTGGCCCTTGAATGTTTTCAAGTTTCTTTCACAATCTTGCTAGAAATGACTGAGTGAGCTGTCCAAGCTTGGGTGGACAGAGTTGCCTGGTACTTGTGCTAGTTGGAGGTAGCAATTAGGCGTGTGACTTACTAGTTTGCTTGAGATTGAAGTGTAATAATTGTTGTAGTACCAGAAAAAGATTAGTTTCAGAACATGTCCCATGTACTTATTTTTCTTATAGCAACCATATGACAATTGAGACAATGGAGTAGCAGATAACATATTAAAACGACCATACATTAAAGATAAGATTGAGAAGTTGTTATTGGTATCTCAGTGGTAGACAAATATAATATATGTAGCTCTATATAAATGACAGTAATAATCTTGGAAATTGCAGGGTAATCGTGGCCGGTCCAAAGCACATCTTGTTAAACTCTGGTGGATGAGTGACTGCAAGATTGTTCAATAGGAACTGGAGGGTCTGAGAAAGAGCCATTGAGAATTGATTTGGCTAACCAGACATTCGCAGCATCTGTGTAATGTATCCCATCCCAGCTAATGTACTTTGTGGGATCACTACATGCCTTCCCATGCTCTGTGCCATTCACTATGGCTGTCTGCCCACATGCAACTTCAGAACCATTGTTGTACCATCCACAGCAGAACTCCAATGGATCTCCAAAACCTGCTTGCCCATTAAAAACAATGCATAATTGATCACATTAGTTTAAGTTCGACGTTTAAATTCTATGCACTGACAGTGCAAAATATATTATACAATCAACTCACTCTTAAGGTGGCTAAAGGTGAATCTCTATGATAATCTATAATTGTTAACCTGATAAAAATAGTTACTAACTGGTATAATAGGTTAAATTACACTGATCATGTACAGAAATTTTACTGTGTCATCCTTCTTTTTACATTGCTACTTCTAGAAGGGAAAACTTCAAGCAACAACAAAATTGTCTTCGTATGACCTGATGCTTGCATCAAGGTAGGTTACCTACATTACACCCCTTAGGGTACGTGCCCTTTCCCAGGCTCTAAATGAACCGGGATGCTTTGTGCAGCGGGCTGCCCCTATAACTGCAACTTCTCGGAGGAAATTAGCATAGGTTACAGTTTGGTTCATTCATTCATAGAGTAGTAGAGTTTATTAACAAAGCAATAGAAATTACCTTGTTCCTTGGCAGAGCTAATTAGTTGATACTTAGCTGAATAAATGTCAACATAAGTAAATGCAGCACGAGGAAGCTCTGCTCGTAAGTGTAATATCCTGTCCTTGAGTTGCTCGTTAAACTCACGAGCCACCTTGTTTTGGTTCTCTATGCACCCAATGTCATCCAAGCCCTGAGGCTTCAATGGATAATCTATCACACTGTAGGGCAAACAGCCAATGGGACCAGTATTGTGGATCCAGAAATTCACAGCCCCTTCATAGTATAGTTGCTGCACAAATTATGTATATACACAAACATTAGTAAGCAAAAGAAGAGATCCAATAATCAAAAGATAATGTTTGTCTCCCAAATGAGTAGCATCTAAGCCAAACCCCCCTGGACAGGAGATGTTAGGTATATAAGAAAGCAAGCCTTGTGCCTTAGTAACGCGTGTTAAGGATGTGGTGGACTGTAGGCTCAAAGCAGATAGTATCAGTACCAAAACCACATATAATGAAGGATGGTCAGTTGAACACCCTTCGTGAGAAATATATACTGCGTGTATGAGCTCTAAGAAAAAAAGAAAGAACATACATGAATTGCTTGAGTAAAATTGTCTACGATTAGTGGAATGGATGCTCTGACTTGTGCTTCATGGGTATGTTGAAAACCATAAGAAAGGTCATTCTGTCCAATGTCAAATGTGTACAGTGCCTTAGAAAAATCTTGTGGATTTGCAATGTTGACTTTGGAGGAAGACCATTTTGAGTTATTTGGAACTGCATCAATAATGTCAATAACATAAACACTCATACAATGTAAATATTAGAAAATTAAGGCAAGAAGAAGTTCACTCACTTGATAAATCAGAGAGCAAAATAGTCCGTTTTTTGAATTGTAAAAACTGAGAAATCTGAACCTCAAGGCTAAAAGGACTATAACCACCAGGAAGTATAGATGAACCTGCAGTTGCAAAATTTGCACCATCTCTAAAATTTGCCATTACTGAATCTAAATATGGACTCAAGTACTGCAACTCCAACCTGTCCGCTGCAACACCACAAAAAAAAACACAATCACAACTTGAACTCGTGATCTCCTGATCAAACACAAATAAGTTTTACCTATGAGGTCTATGATTAGACGACCATCGCACACTCTGCCCATGGGACTGCCGAAGAAAGTCAGACCATTGGGTGGGGGCACTTGACGGAATGCTGCTGATTTTCCACCAGTATCCGAATTCGAGTCACCAAAATTATATATTGCTGGAAACACACACTTGTTACTAATTTCTCCAAAAACTAATCCAAAGTATAATAGTAATGCTACCAATGTTACTAATTTCTCCATTGTGTAGTTGGTTTTTTGGATTTTGTAACTAACTCCTTTTATCTTCAAGTTTATATAAGAGAATTAGCTTGCTTGATTAAATAATGTCTAGGCTCTTTGTACCATTTAAATATGAATTCTTGCATCTCTTTGACAGACATGCATCATATTTATAATTTTAACATAATGTCCATAACTATCAACTATTAATATGAATGCCCTTAAAATAGGCATTTTGAACTATATGCAAGTAACGTTTTATGTGTTGGGTGCATTTGACACGTTTTATATTTATTAAGAGTTTTCTTTTGTTGACTATGGTGATTAATTACGATAATTAAACGTATGTATAACTCTTCATATATGAGATTATCCAGTAAAGTTTTTGTCGTTAATAATTCCATGAATCCCATTAAATATGTAATTAATGATTCTCAAATGTGATGAACTATGTATTATTCATAAGGATGTTACCAGACCCTGTTTTTTCAGGTTTGTTATTAGATAAAAGATTTTGTAATCTGAAATGTGCAGTAGTTAATATATTACTACAATAATAGAGAGTTGGAAATGGAAATGAAAATTTTCAGTTAGTATTATCATTCAAATTTAAAGAAATTTAGACATTAAACTAAAAACAAGGAGGGGATATCGCGCAATCCTCCTATATTGATGTGTTGTAAATCATTTTGGTGGTTAAATGGATGACCATAACTCCTTGGTTAATTTCCCTCCTTTATGAGTAGTAATGGTGTTGATAATGTGGTCAAATGGATGACCATAACTCCTAGTTTAATTTCATCATTTATTGGTAGTAATGTTGTTGATAATATGGTTAATTGGATGACCATAACTCCTAGGTTTATTTCCTCCTTAATGGGTAGTAATTCTCAAGGTTTAATATAATGTTTATAACACCCTTTGATATTCCTCAATGTAATCCTATAAATAGTGGTGTTGAGAATAATGTTGAGTACACTTGAAAGAAAGAAAGTTAGCTTATATTGTTCCTCTTGTCTTATATTCTTTTCTCTTCTTTTGTTCTTAAGTTTTTATATTCTTTTCTCTTCTTCTTTTGTTCTTAAGTTTTACAACATGATGTCATTTAACCCGAAATTATGACTACCTTCATCATATATACACAATAATAAGAGTGAATTACGCAGTTTTTACGTAATAGATGATACGTAGATGTACATTTCACCCTTCATAAGCTGCAAACCAACAAGTGTTTTGGCTGCTTTTCACCAGAAGCACAATGAGCAAAGATCTATGAAAGCATAGATACTAGAATGTAAAATTCAGTTGCATTTTTTCCCTTTTCAAGTTATAATTACAAATTTTACAGAAGTCATAAAAGTAGAAACATCTACTTTCATACAGAAGCTTTTTTGGCAATATGTTCTCAATTCATAAAACTGTTTTTTCTGACTCTCAAGGAGTGAACATAATGCTAAGCAAATGTACTCAGTGACCAACTAAAAACTTTTTTACCAAATCGATTTATTCTGCTATCGACGGTTCTTTCTCTGGTTCAACCTCCAAGGGCTCTAACTTCTCTGTTTAATCATCTTCTTTTGGAATAATAAGTCCATAACCCCCTTCTTTTCGTCTGTAAACAATGTTAATCTCACCTGCAACAAGCATAAAATCATTAACCAAATACCGTTGAAGCATTCAGAAAATTGTTTATGATGTTTTAAAGATATTTCTCAGTACCAGTTTCGTCATTCCGGAAACCATAGAAGTCATGGTCGACATTTTCCAGCTGTTCAATTGCTTCATTGACACTTAAAGGTGGCATGTCAAAGGACTTCTTACGAACAATCTGAAATAAAATATGAACGGAAGTGAGTTCGAGAATAGAATTCTAGAAACATTAGGCAAATACCCAATAAATCTATATCTAAAACATTACTATTAACCATTAAAATGGTTGTTTATCTCATTTAAGCAAATGTAGTAAATCTTGACGATCAGATCATTACATCTCAAACTAGAATTTCCAGGGTGATGTCTATTAATGACTTGGTGCATCATTTAGTATTCTGCAGAACAGGCAGTAAAAAGCATAAAAGGGAAGAGTCCAAAGTGATCTACAGTTCTACACCCACCCGACAGACAAGATTTTGTTCACTTAAAAGAGACGAAGCACGTTTCAATGCTTGGGGAGATTGACAAAGCATGCCATGAGTGTAGAAACAACCGAGGCATTTATATCAAGTAGAGATTATGAATATCTGGCTACAGCATAGACTGCTCGGTTTGAGTTGAATAAAGACACAGGCATTTGATAGGCAGTGAGGGGATTTGGAATGGTAGAAACAGGAAGGACGGCATTCCATACAAAACAAAAAACATTTCTAGATAAAGGACAACCTTATTGTATCTGGAATGGATAAAAAACCTGTAATTTAAATAACATTGTAATCGGAAAGATGAGCCTAATGCACATGCCTCAGTGTTCAGTAAATGGAACAAATGAAAAGGGGGGGCCCCAGGAGAAAATGGATAGGTGCATCTGCCTTATATACCTTAAGATCAGAAATCAGGATGTTTTGAGGCATAGGCCACCCCTTTTCATACTGCTATAAAGGCCACCAAATCTTAGTTCCTAAATGGTATTTCAAATGCTTTCTAGGTGAACCATTTTGACGTAAAATTTAGAAGTTTCTCCCTTTATAAAGCGAAACATACCATACCTCCACAACACCTACCAGTTTTCTCCCTTCAAGATCCTTACTCATTCAAGGACTGGAATAAAATTTAAAAATGGACACAGGAAATGAAGTTTTTATCAACATCCTAGAGTGTGACACCCAAATGTCATTCCACCCTTCAATTCTAATTCTACTCCACCATTAAACATCAAACAAAAAGATGATAACTATCTTATATATCATCGTACAATCAGATGTCTTTTTCTGGTCTCTTACTACCTCTTGTCTATAGTACTCTAAACATATCATGGAAGAATAATAGGACAAGAGTATGACATCCAACGTCAAAAATGGAATACACATTAGCAAAACTCATTCAGATATTCTACTCAGTTAAAAGATATTAATTGGGCAAGATATCAATTGCCAGCACCAGTAAGGCCCTTTAGTCACAGTGAAAAACATGTATCTTCACTGTTGCTAGGAATTCAATCAAGTCTAAGCTAAAAGGTCATGTCAAACTAGTAGTAACCAATATATTGAGTGCAAGAAGAATATTTGACAAAACATATAAGTTCAGAGACAACCTCAGTAACAAAGCCCTCGCTCTTGTCATCATCTTCAACTTCTTCCTCTTGGGGAAGTGTTTCAAGATCCTCTTGAACTAACAGCACCTCTGGGTCCCTGACTTTCAGCCTATCGAAGCCCTTCATGTGGCGACCATGGTCTGAATCCTTCTCCTTAATTTTCCGCAACTTTCTCTGTATAATTGATGATACCATATCTATACTTCCATAAATTGACTCTGCATCTTCCTCTGCACGAATCACTCCATGCTTTTTCGTAAATAAAGTAACCTATAGTTCAGGAACGCCAGTCAAGTTAATAATAAGAACAAGAACAAAAACCTAATATAATGAATTTGCAAGTTTTCGGGCGCTCACTTCACATCTTCGAATTTTTGGGCCTTTTCCAAGCTCTCCACCTCGAATTGACAGCCTAACATCCACTTCCCTGGCTAGATGGCTGTGCTTTTGAACTGCCTTACCCAACTTCTCTTCCACATAGTCCTTCACAGCAGGTGTTAACTGTAGTTGCACCACAACAATAAGTCACCACCATGAACACGTTTAAGGCAAAAAAAATTAAAAAATCCATTTGAGCAATCAATCTGCTAAGACTTGTTGTTTCATTGTGAACTAGCTATTGAAATGGTTCCAAATACAAGAGTCCAACAAGCTAATTTTTTTAATCTCAATTTATACATATATTTTCTACAACAACTATGACACAATCACAATAAGTTTGCTCAGCTATATGAATCCTCATTCACCATGTCCCTCCATATAAGTTCATCTCAAACTAACATTAAGCAAAACAAAAATAACTATTATGTACGCAGACCTTACTCCTACTTTTGCAGGAGAGACTGGTTGTTTCCGATAGACCTTGGCTGGAAACTACCCTAATAGCAGTTGAGTAACCATTTGATAGAGGAATAGATTCAAAATCAATTAACTATTTTTCAGACAACCCAAGTTCCTATGAAGTACACTTAAGCATATATAACAAAAAATGCAGGGAAATAATAATATGGTAAGGAATGTAACCTCAAGGTTTTTGCCTTGAAGAATGAGTTTAACGGAAGATAGAGGACCGTCCCAAGACATTCGGACCCCAAAGGATTTTGTCACCCTATTCCTCACTGGAACATTAATCTCATTCTTCTTGAAAGCTGAATTTAAAAATCCCGAATTACTAGATGACAACAATGTCAGTGACAAAGCTGGAGAAGCAGTAGTGGGACAAGAAGAAGAGTAGGATGAGTAACCAGTTGGGTAGCTATGGAGAGAGTGAAAAGTTGTTCCCACTGAAGGGGAAAGGGAAAGAGTCGCCATTGTTGTATATTGCAGAAACAGTAGCTAGAGATTTCTGAGTCAAATTAATCGATCTAAGGAGTAAAAATTGAAGTGGGTTGATGAATTTGAGTTAGAATTTTGTTTGTTGTTGATAAAGATTGGAAGTTTGAAGGAGAATCACAGTTACTTTACTGAAGTGGATATAGGGACTGATGAAGATTGAAGAAGAAGAAGAAGAAGAAGAAGAAATGCGTTATCCGAAATGAGATGATGGTTGACACGTGACCTCTGCATGATTTGCAAGAATGGTCCCCCAATTTGTAGTCAAATTTCATTTCTCAATATATATCCTAGCTGACGTGTCTGGGTTTGATCACCAGATATGGAAATGGATTCCCATGCCTATTTAGGAGGGCCCGGCCCAGCCCATCGTTGATTTTTTTATTTAATTTTCTTGTTTGGGACTCTTGTGGATATTATTTTTATTTTTGAAAAAGAAAACAATTTTATACAACACTGCCTCTGTTTCTTTAATTTATTAAAAGTGGATTTCTTTTATGTAAATCCAACTGTACTCCCTCCTATCATTTTTTTCGTGTTGTTTTTTTAAATAATTATCGTTTTAAAAATTAAAGACATTAATTAATAATTGCTTTTAACTATATTTTTATTTTAAAAATTATTTTTTAAAATAGTATTTAATTTTCAAGAATCATCTACTAATAAATGGAGGCAATTTAGTAAATAATATTTTGTATTTATTAATTATTATTTTAATGGGTATGGAAACAAAGCTAAAACATACTTATTTTGGGACCAATAACATATAATATAATAACCAAAAATAAAGGTGAGATGAAGCAAAATATACATAAATAGAAAGAGAGGTGAGGGAGAGACTGACGAGAGTGGCAAGCGATATTCGCTGGGAAAAGAGGCGAATGACAACTGTTTGCTACGAGTTACAATTAAATCAAACTATGATTATAGCATTTAATTTAAATTAATAATTTGTTATTTTAAACAATTTTCCTTTAGTTTTAATCCTTTTAACGTTTACTCCCTTTTAACATAGAATGCTCTCTAGAGGCCAAACAAGGCCCATAAAATCCATATAAATAAACAGCCCAGTAACTTTTCTCGTTTGGTTTGATGGACTGCTTTTAAGGGCCCAAACATGAATGAACATATATAGTTTAGTTAGGAAAAATCACCCCCCATATATATTTAAGGGCAATATTACGAGTTTTAAATCTACTTTAAAATATTATTGCTTATAACATTTTAATTGCAGGTTATAATAGATCACTTTTTATTTATAAATCAATTTAATTTCACTTTATTAAATAATTAGTCTTCTATAGTTAATTTTTTGTTATTAAGTGATATAAATAAAGAATCAATCATAATTATCTCTTACAGATTTTTAGGAATTTTACTTGATTCTTGTTCTTTTTTTACTATCTTCTATAATTATATTTTTATTATTAAGTGATATACATAAAGAACCAATCATAGTTATCTCTTATACATTTTTAGGGATTTTACCTTGATTCTTGTTCTTTTTTTACTGTCACACTTCAAACCCCACCTCCACCCTCCGGTCACCACGTCATTTTTTATCTTCTCACACGCCATATCAGCACCCCACCACCCCCACGTTAAAAAAAAACTATTTTCTCTTTTACCTCTTCTCTCATCTCTTATAGAAACTGTTTCTACATCTCAATATCACTAGAACATCTTTATTCTACAATAAAAAAAAAGACCAAATTCACAACAATAAGAATCAAGTTTTTAGGATTTTTGATAAAAACATGTCGAAGAAACTTGAGCATGCTCCTAGAAAGAGCCCCAGATTAGTAAAAGTGAGTTCTACTGTTGAAATCGAGGCTCCGACCTTTAACATATTGACTCAAGCGCTGTCGCCAAATAAGAATGCAAATCTGGCGAGAAATGTTGTTACCTCTCAAAAGAAGAAACAGATTCCGGAAAATGAGAAGAAAAATGAAGCAAAGAATATGCTCCGGATACCAGCAATTATCCTACACCAAAACAACAAAAATCAAATTTGAAATAGTTGATTGCAGCTTAGACTTTTAATAGTTATATGTTTCTTTAATTTTTGGATGATATATATTTGTTTTTGCTACAGTTTTTTACAACAATACAATATGCACTGTTTTACATTGTCATATTTATTCTTTTAGTAATGTGTTCCAGTTAGCTACCAACTTTATACATCTTTATTTTAAATTGTCAAAAGTTTCAAGTTGGATACCAAGTGTATACAATTTGAATTCCAGCATTGGCTAGATTTTTATTGGACTTTAGTATTAAAAACACCTCATAAACATAATACACCACAATTGTATACATTGTTACAATTAACTAGTTCTGTTAAACAATGAATTACATATTATTTCGTATAATTTCGGGATACCAGCTCTATACAAACTGTATACAAATTGGATACAATATTAACTAGTTTTAGTTTGGATATCAGTTGGAAACCAAATGAACACCAATTAAAATCACATGAAATAGTTTTATGTTGGCTTACATTGTATCTCATTGATCTCTAAGTTAAAAAATTAAGAGTGACATTAAATTGGTATCCAATTTGTATATAATTGGTATCCATTTTGTAATATATATAATTGGTATTTTTAACTTGAAAATTTAAGACAAAAAACTAAAAACTAAAAGATGTATGAAGGTGGTATCCACCTTGTATAAATATTGTAAAATGAATCTGAAAATGTAAAACAGTGACCATTATATATTGTATCCACCTCAATTACATCTTGTTTTATGTTTTTTTTTTCAAGTGAGACACCAAGTGGATACCAAATGAATACCAATTGTAAATTACATTAACTAGTATCAGTGGGAAGTCAGTTGCATACCAAATGGACACCAATTGCCTACCGGTAATACTTAATAAACTACTCACTATATATTTGAAAAATAATGAGTACATTGTCACAATCAAAATAAAACATAAGTTTAAAACACAAAATAAAATAAAACATGATTTTGTCACAATTATAAATTATGATTTTTTGGTGCAGAGTAATTTGAACATGTCTTCCTGTTGTGGCCCTCTCGACGACATGTACTGCATGTAACTTTGGATCTTTTAAATTTCACATCATTAAACCCCTTCCAGCATTCAAGTTGCGGTCTTCCTACAGTTCATTTTGAACAAGGCGGCAACAACTTAGGCTCAGACACATAACTTGGTATCCCACGTACTCTCTCATGGTAGAGGTTCAATAGAGATCGCATATGCATCTTCAAAAAAATTCAAGTTATAAAAGGGAGAGCAATAATCTGTTTCATGTAGTCTTCTGTACCTAAGAACTGGCATTGCATGTCCGCAAGGTATCTCATCATTTTGTACATATTTGCCTGTTTCATAAAAAATTCACTGTGTCGGTATTACAGGATACAAAGTAAAAATACATATGTTATACCGGTATACAAATTTCATACAACTCTTATTCACACATTTCATACCTATTTCATGCCAAAAGTCATAAATTATTCATACCGAGATCATGCCACTAGAATACCAAAATATTTCCAACTTATAAATTTTACTTGTCATTTCTTAAACAAACAATATACCAAATTCATTACATTATTATTCACGAATACATTCTAAAATAATGCAAAAAAAAAAAAAACAATTCAAACCAGAAATCATACCAAAAAACATTATCAATTGCCAAAAACTGAAAAATGGCTTAGACAAATAATGAACAAATTCAATGTTCATACTAAAATATAACATTATACATTTTAAAAAAACGTCATAATTAAAATTGTTATACACAAAAAATAATAATCTGAAATCAGTATACGAATTTAATACAATTGTTATGCACAATTTTCATACATAATTCATGCCAAAATTATACCTATTTCACGCCATAAGTCTTCACTTTTTCACAGCAGAATCATTCCAATATAATACCAAAATAATATTAATTTTCATTTATTAGATAATCAGAACACGAAATTCATTCCAATATAATGTCAAAATCGTACCAATATGGTATAACCAGTACACCAATTTCAAATAAATTTTATGTAATTTTTTTAACCAGAAACATAAAAAAAAATGAATGTTCATATCGAAATCTACACTAATTTCAAACAAATTTTATGTATTTTCATAAAAATTTCAAAAACGCCATAATAAAAACTATTACACACAACCAAAATCTGGAAATAAATATTCCAGTATCACTGTTTACATTTGGTTTGTATAATAATACAAATAAAAACTCGCAAAGAACACTAACTTGAATGATCCCATTTACCACCATGCTTTATTAGTACTGATAACAAACCGTCCATTACAAGAAAGTGAAGATTATTGAATATAAACGAAGATGAAATAGATGAGACTGAAGACTAACAAGAGAAAATTTTGAAAAGAGAGAGAAACGTTTGAACAAAAAATGAAAATAAATCTGTTTGAAAGAATTTTAACTGTTTAGAGCTAAACAAGGAAAATAAATATTCCTTTTTTATAAATCTCCTATTTTTATGCCTCATCTTAATTATCATTTATTTTTTCAAATTATTTACTACTACTATATCCGTTTTTACTTTATTTAATTTTCACACTAATTAATTTTTACTGCTAATTTAAATCATTTTTTATTTTACTGAAATGTTAAAACTTGCAATTTATTATTGTTATAACCTGAAAGATAAAAAATAATGTTATAACTTATAATTATTAGTCTTATATATGTCAATTATAAAATTTTCACTTTAGTTACTCATAAAATTCTTATTTAAATTGTATATATCAATAATATAATTCTTTTTTTTAATACTAACTCTAATCGATCATGGCTGGTCACTTTTTATACATTTTATGTTTCTGATCAATACTGATTATAAATATTAATGACACATGGAGTAGTTAGCTTATATATATGCATGATTGTAATATGTAGAGACATGCCATATAGGTTTAGTACTTCAAAAAACTTAAACTGCTCACAAAATATTGTGCAATTGAATTTGTCGTAGGAAGAACTTAATCATCATATAAATACCTATTTGTTCCAAATGTGTACGCCTAACAGATCATTTTAACTTGAGTTAGCTAAGAATCAAAGTATGAATCGACCAAATTATATAATGATAAAAGATACATATCTTACATAGATAGGTCGAGTGAAAATATCCCGTGCTAGGTATGCTTGTATCAATGACAGAGCCACATGTATTCAAGGGTTTTAATTGAGATACGTTTTCATCGTTGAAAATTACACTGTATAGTTAGATTAAAAATAATCTTTATGTACGTATAGTATATATACATATTCAGTCTCTTTTATTGGCTTCTTCGTATTTATATTTTGACATCTCTTAATAAAAATTATGACAACGCGGATACGTGGAAAGGTAACTTTACAAAGTTGACGTCGGTAACACAAGGTGGATCAACGTCATTTAGCATGCGTCATCTGTATGACGCCCAACTCTTTATATAAATGGACCTACAAACTGTCATCTCGTTTTCTGCACTAATATATTGTCTCCATGCATTTCGATGGTAATTAAATTACGCGGGTATTAGTAATGCATAAATTAATTATGAAAGAATTTATATAATATGTTATGCAAATGTATATTAGTCAGACAGAGATTAGATATTTATGAATAGTTATTTCACCTTCAATCTGTATAAAATTTTATGTAAATTCTCTCAAAATTTATATATGTATTAATTATGTGGTTGCAAGCCAAACTTCGAATTCATTTTACACATGTGTATTAATTTATCTTCTAACCAACAACCAAACTTTCATGGTATTTTACTCATATAAAATTTAATATTTGCATAACTCACCTCTAAATCAGCTACTAAACGACTTATTAATTGTTCAACGACTCTTTAAATTCATCCCGTCTATAATTGCATATCCTTCTTTTCATATTTTATAAATCTGTATAAAGAACTTAATTATTTTATTTAGTAAGATTAGAAAAGATATCACTTTCTATATTTATACCTAATTGTTATACAAAATCTTTTGCTCAAAATGACTCATCAAATTACTATTTTTTCTTCTTTGAGATCATGATGAATGGCGTAGTGTTATAATTAAGTGTAGTCACTTAGCTCATGTTCCTCAGGAGCAATGACTAAGTCAGAAATATTTTTATTAATATTTAAAATTTAACATATATATATATATATATATGACAAATAATTTTTGATCTATATAAATACTTCATACCATTTTTTATACGCATAGTATAATTTTTCGATGAATAATGTTCAACCAGGTGTATGATGACATTGGAAAAGTGGAAGCCACCATATATATAAATAAAAGCTCGTCCTTTAATTACTCATCGTTATATCGGTGGAAAATATCTTTGTTTAACCCTACATGTACGAGAAGATCTTTCTCTTTCTTGGATATGCAAACAAACATCTCTACATCGACGGAGCCAAAATTTAAAATTTAATTTTTAAAAATTAATAAAATTTAAATTTAAATTTAACAATTTATACATATTCAATAGACAAAAATAAATATAACTTTAGACTAAAATTATTAAGTTGGAACGACTTAGTAATTCTAACTCCGTTCCTGTCTTTATCTACTTAATAATTAATAGTAGTTCTAGAGAACATGATATCGACATGCAGTACTAGAGAATAGAATAGAAACATATTGTACTACTTAAGAAATTGATTTTAATCAGAAAATGGGGCTAGCTATTCTTAATATTATGAATTATGTATGACCGTTGATCTATTCAATTATTTCATTTTATTTGTCCTCGTTTAAAAAGCAATGTTTTTTTAGTAACTTTTTAGTTTCAACATATTTAAGATTGTAAAATTTTAAAAATATTTTAATATATTTGACATAATTTAAATTTATAACTAAATTTTTTTAAAAATTTATTTAATTTTTTAAATTTCCTATTAACCATATTGAAACAAATAACGCTTTCACTTTTTACACATCATCAATCCAATTATAGGTACTAACATGAGTTGTGGTGCATTGGTGAAATTGTTCCACCCTTAATCAGAGGTCTCGAACTGTTGTTGAGAGCGCGGTCACCGCCGAATAGATCCTGCAATGCGCGATTCAAATTTAATCGATGTTCTAATGTCGGCTCTGATTTAAAAATAAAACCAGGTAGCTAGCTAGTTGCCTAGTGGAAGGTGCACTTGTCTTATCAGCTGCGGAGACTTCAGTCAATTTCTTGACTTCTTAACTGTTGACTTATTAACTCATCAATATCTATTGCTAAATTCCATCAAATTCAACTACTATTAAATATGATATATATCTGATACTTTTCCTATATATGAAATTCAAATTACATGTTTCAACAGTTTAGTTCTATAATGGATTAGTGGTTATCCATAAGTTTTCGTGAACCATATCCAATCAAAGTTCTTTACGAAATATTCTCATTTCTTCTGATCAAGCAAGTAACCAATAAATATTCTCATTAAAGCAAAAAATACAGATTATAACTTAAAAGGATCAAGTGGAAACTTAAAAAATCTCAAAAGGACGGCTAACAATTCTCATGAACTATTCCTTTCGGCCAAATTGTATGGTATAATATTGAAGATTTTTTTAAAAAAAATTGTGTTATATAGTAAGTCTTAGATATTTATGTATCTATAAATCATATATCATTAAGTGTAAAACTTATTTTGTTATATTTAAATTATAATTAAATATAAAAAGTGGTATCTTTTAAAAATAACACTAAAAATAAAAGTAAAGTACAAATTTGAGTGCCTTTTGCCCAACTAGTTTTAGTGGATTTTTCGAATTTTATCTCAAAAAAAAATTTGGACATAAACTTGTTATAATTTTTTGAAATTCAACTAGAAGTTGACTTCCGAAACTGGCCTGAAATTTGAAAAACTCAAAAGGTTGTTTTACAATTTGCACTCTAAGTCACTAAAAATTCGAAAATAATTCTAATTTTCAAATATCATTTTCAACTTAAAATCAAATAAAAATTACTAGTACTATTTAGAAAATTACATATAAAAAAAAATAATCTCCCACTTAAACAATGAGATACTAGTTTTTGTTACTGTCGATAAGAGTTCAACTTTTAACGTGATCAACACGTGTAAAAAATTCAACCCACCATTGGAGGAAATGGAGTGGAGCCAAGTCCAGCTTTGATCATGTGTTAATCCCCAAATTACATCCGAAACACGTTGGTAGTCTCACGTATATTTTACGTCGGTAATGTGACGTTTATTTTACGCGTCACGTTTATTTTACGCGTCCCATCAAGTAATAATTTAATCAAGTCGGTAAAATGTGAACCCATTAATTTCTACAAGCACTAATTAAAATTATCGTGATTTGGTTCACGTGAAAAAAACCCAACCCCACAATATTTAAAATATATGTGTTTTGATATTATTATATATATTAGCTAGTTTGAGCTTCAATGAAACTACTTGTACATTTCGATCGAGCAATATTAACATTCTAGTTCTTGTATTACATCTCTATTTTTGTGTTCTTAGACATAATGACAACAACAAGTGTTCTTTCTGGTGGATTCAACTACTCAACCCTCCCTGAATCTTACGTTCGACCTGAATTCCAAAGACCCCGCATGTCTGAAGTTGTTGATCGTGATGATTTTGTTTCAGTTATCGATATGTCTTGTACTGATAAGAACATTATCGTTCATCAAATTGGCGAAGCTTGTCGTCTTTATGGGTTTTTTCAGGTTCCCTTTTTTTCTCATTTCAACTAATGCACTTATATATATATAGTACTTTTTACGCAGTTCAAAAGAATTGTAATAAATTAAGTAGTTTAACCATCGTATAACAAGTAGTTATTTTGGGTTATTTTTTATCAGGTGATAAATCACGGTGTATCAAAGAAGGTGATGGATGAAATGTTAGGGGTAGCTCATGAATTTTTTAAGCTTCCAGTTGAAGAAAAGATGAAATTGTACTCAGATGATCCATCAAAAACTATGAGATTATCAACTAGTTTTAATGTTAAGAAGGAAACTGTTCATAATTGGAGAGATTATCTTAGGCTACATTGTTATCCTTTGGACAAATATGCCCCTGAATGGCCTTCTAATCCTCCTTCTTTCAGGTAATTAATTAAACACAATTGAATTTTCATTATAATTAAGTCTTAGTTCATTTCATTAATCATGAATGTGACTTTTGAATATATATATGTCATGTTAAATCATTTTTTCTTTCATTTCCTGTAAATGATGACTACATGAAACGTGCTTATCCCGTATCTAAGTTGTTTTTTTTGCAAGTTTTTAGTCATATTTCTAACTTGTCTATTTTTTGCTTTGTCACGTGTATATGTTATGTGTAATTTTTTTGTCTTGTTTCTAACTAGTCGTAATTTTGATTGTCACGTATCTAAACTGTTTATGTACGTACCTATCTATGTAAATTATTTGTAATTACGTGTTTAAGTTGTTTCTGTTTAATTAGTAAGTGTTGTACCTGTAATTAATTAGATTATGTCAAATTTTATGTTGCTTCACAAACAAAACGACTCAAATCTATCCAATATTTTTTTGCAATTCATAATTCTACACCGGCTCTGCCGACCTTTTTAATTATTTTTTTTTATCCATTGGACTTTTTACCTAATTGTATCGTTCGATCAATTAATTTGTTAATAATATATATCATATATATGTATATTAGATGTATATTTAGTATAAAATATATGAATTGATATATGTAATATATATTTTGTAAACTAGTTAATTAAAATATTTAACGCCGTACTAGATGTTTTATGGAGTATATTATTCCAAATTTCTATGATTTTAATTTGCTTATCTCACAAGAATAAAAAAAGATTCTAAGTATTATTTTAGTCAAGGCCTTTTTAATTGTCGATGCCATCAGTTTCTATCTGTCCTAGTCCTACAGCTCAGCTGTTAATTTTATATATTTCATGACGTCGTGGAATACATAGACCGATGACGCAATAATTTTCAATTGTTCCGTTCACTTTTTCTTGTTTACTATATTAAATATTTATATTATTTGTTCATGTATTAATAAAAATCGATTCAAATTATATACTATTATTTATATGAGTATTATAATAATATATATAAAAAAATTATGAACAAAGTGAACGAAACATAAGATATAACCGTGTGATGGTGGTAGCCAGCATAAGATAAAATCATGTGATAACTACTATGAAGTCTGATTTATATTTTATTTTTCTGTTTTAAAAAACAAAAAACAGTATACTTGAAAATATTTTTATTTATTATTTAAAGCTAAAACTCTTTTCTTAAAAATTAAAACGATATTAGCATTAATTTTCTAGAATCCGGAACCAAAATGATTGTGTTTGTAGGGGTAACATATGTGCTATATGAGTCTGATCAACGTCTCACCATTCATATATACTCGATTAAATCGAAATAGGAATCTTATTTATGTTCTTCAATTGCTTAGGGAAATAGTGAGCAAATATTGCATGGAAGTTAGACAACTTGGATATAGATTGGAAGAAGCAATATCAGAAAGCCTAGGCCTTGACAAGGATTGTATAAAAAATGTGTTGGGTGAACAAGGACAACATATGGCTATCAATTTTTACCCTCAGTGTCCACAACCTCAATTAACTTATGGGTTACCAGCCCATACAGATCCAAATGCTATTACAATTCTTCTTCAAGATTTGCAAGTGGCTGGCCTTCAAGTTCTTAAGGATGGAAAATGGTTATCTATTAAACCTCAGCCTGATGCCTTTGTCATCAATCTTGGTGATCAATTGGAGGTAAAACATGTCTCTTCTATTTCATAATTACTTTCTCTGTCTCGATTTATGTGACACATTTTGCTTTTCGAGACTCATAATAAGTAAACTTTGATCGACATTTGACAAAAAAAAACTATTTTATTGACATGAGAAGTATAGATTTTGAATATTTTAATTTTAATCAAATGAATTTTTTGAAAAACGAAAAGCGTCAGATAAATTTGAGAACGATTATTTAAGTTATCACCTAGTAATAACATGTTATTAGTTACCCTATTTTTCATATTGTCATCTGAGATATATTACAATTAATTACCTATTGCCGTGGTCAATATTGAAAAATGTCATTTTTAAGTAAATAAACATGTATAATCTCTAACAACTTAGTTAATTAAGTTTTTATGACAAGTTACACACAATTCAACATGCTTCATGAGTCGAGGTAATTCCTGGTTCTTCAAGTTTCACTATATACCATCCATTTTTAAAAAAGAATTTTTACTGACCTATGATATCAGATTTGTACATCGTGGTGGTGTGGGTAAAATACAATTAATTAAATAAAATTATAATTTATTTTAGCAGCTTAAACTTTTAGATGAAATAATTATTTATCGCGCAGGCATTGAGTAATGGAAAGTATAAAAGTATATGGCATAGAGCTGTTGTAAATTCAGACAAAGCAAGGATGTCTGTGGCTTCTTTCCTCTGTCCCTCTGATACTTCCATAATCAGTGCTCCAAAAACCTTAACTGAAGATGGATCTTCTGCCATTTATCGAGATTTCACTTATACTGAATATTATGACAAATTTTGGAGCAGGAATTTAGACCAGGAATATTGTTTAGAACGTTTCAAGAACGATGGAACCTAACCTAGTACTTGTATGAGTTCGAAGTAATTATTTTTAACTTTTGTATCGACCTAAGTGTGGTTATCGCACAGTTATCGTTCCATCGAGTCATCTAATAAATGTGTTAGGAAATTAATCAAATTATACATCGGCGAATTATTATATTTGTCCATATGTGTGATTTTCTAACGAAGCTACTGATCGATCGAGTAGGCTATCTAATAAACAATGTGTTAGGAGATTTGTACAATAATTTACCTTTGCAAAATTTTCATCTTCTATTATATTTTTAATAAATAGTTAAGTTAGGAAACAATCACATTCAGATATGAAACTCGCAAAATAATGATACTTCAAGTATGTAAATTTTGTTCTTTTCCTCTGGAATTATCATCTGTTGCACCCCTGTTTTACATGTAGAATCAAATTGGGAAAGATGAAATTGCATTGGTTGATATAAAAATGCATAAGAAACATAGGAGAGTCTCATCCCACGATATCACAAAACTCCGAGAAAATGATCTCCTATCATCACTTACAATTTGAATAGATGAAAATGATCTTTCACGTACCTGTTATTATTGGTTACGTTATGCAACATGCATTAGGATTTTCATCTGAGAAGAGCTGAGGAGGTGGGATTCTTTCAATGACATAAAGTGGTTGGCAATAATGCATCATCTTATTGATGATTTCTTCTCCTTCTGATGCTTTGTTACTGTCTTTGCCGCCTTCTTTCTTGTCTTCCTCTTCGAGTTTCTTAGCTTCTTCATCTGGATTTGGATCTTCACTCTTTGGTTCTTCCTTATCCTTCCGGGGTTCATGTTGAAGGACAATTTTGGCCTGCTTTTTCGTTCGTCTGTAGACATAGTCAACGAGCTTGTTGGCGTCCATGTTTCCTGTTACAATTACTTTCCCTAAGGTCAGATCTGTTTCCGCGGTTCTCACCCCTAAATTAATCATGAAGAAGATTATTAGTACTATATATAATTAAGTGCAAAATTGTAGACACAAAAGTTATACTTATTGTGACATTTCACATCTACTAACTTAAAATTCTGAATCCGAGTACTCAAAATGGTTAGGTAAATACACAAAAGAACTCGTTTATACACCTCTCATTTTTAGAATCTTTCTTTTAAGTTGTTTGGCACATGCTTCACAATGCATGTTGACAATAAGCTCAACTGTCGTCAATCTGTTAACCTGAAAAGGTATTAAAACAAGGATCAAACATTTACATTTATGATCTTTATGTATATTCTTCAGCGAAAAATTATACTGTACGAGTAAAAAAGATAACCTGTGAAGAAACAACTTCAGGAATAGGTTCATCCTCAGCTTGTGGCAAAGGCGAAAATACTTTTGCTGTTCTCTTTGTTTCCTTAACAATCCTGGTGCACACTGCTTGTGGTTCAATCACTCCGTTTATCGTCACTTGGTTTTGCTCCATATCTATCATGACTCTCTCTACCCCTGCTCCATTTGAATATAGATTTGATGCTTGTCTAAAATAACGTCAGAAGAAAAAAAACGCAAAATCACAGTGGAATAGTCAAGGTGCACACAATCTGACTAGAACGTTACAAGCAAAGTGACTAGAGTAGGATAAAAACCTCGTATCTTTGAAATGGTCCTCTCAATCTTCTTGGCACATCCTAAACAATGCAACAAAATTAAAGGAGAATGTTGTTTTAGTTCTATCTTCTCCTGTGTGATCTCTTCCTCCATTTCCTCTATTTTCGGTTCCTTAACGAGCTCCTATCAAACATAACAAATCCATTATGTGAGCATTTTCTCATATTGACAAGATGGAATAAATTCAAGAAAGGAAAATGTGACTAACCTTTTTGGCTTCTTTACTCATTGTCTCTGCTGATGAGTAGTAAGGAGAAACCAGCTACCAAGCTTTTATATACTGAAAACGACGAGAATCAAACTATAATATATAAAAGGACAGTATGAGTATGCAAAATTGTATGCAAAAAAGCTAACTCTGTGCAATGGGTACCTCTTAATTGTAATTCTATTTGATTTACTCCTTTTTGTATATTAGTTGGAACTATATTCAGGAGGCAGAGGGAGAGGAAGGATAAAGGGGATTCCACAAAGCAGGGGATACCCAAATTTATGGACATAAAGAATATAAATAGCACAGAGAATAATCTTATAAAGTAGGTCGAGAACCATGAGTTTTCAAGTTCAAATCTCACTGGAGGTAAAATCACTAGGTGATAGTTGGACAGAATTACATGGTAACTGTGTTGGTAGAGGTAGTAGCAGGTTTCTGATGGAATTAATCGAAGTGTATGCAAGTTGACCCGAACATTATTGCTATAAAAGAAGTTGCAATACAACTTGGTAAGTTGAACAAAAATGGGTTGTATGAAACTTTGGGGATGCTAAAGTGCTAATGATTTGAGTGTAAAGATCTTCATTCTTCAAAGTTGGTCTCACATGGGTTCTTTCAATTTTACATTCCAAACCCCTGCCCCATCTCCTAGGGGCAAAAATAAAAAAGAGAAAAAACATCAACAGAGAATCTTTATGTAGACTTATTACGGGTTCTGTCGAACCTAGTAGCTTTATGCATAAAAAATCCATAAAATATGAACAAATATCAAATTCTGCCACAAAAAACAGCAACTTGCACTAGATTTTGCATATACACGGTGTCAGACTACTGTCATTATTCATTGTAACTGCATTTAGATCTACATACTTAACTACTTGATGCCTTGTTGCATACGAGAAATTTTTAAAGAGCACAAGAGCAACCATGGCATCAAGAAAATGGAAATGGGCCACATGAACAGACGGTCATCACCGCGTTAGATTTGCTTATTTATGTTGTATTATATATAATGTGCAGAATGAACGAGTAATTGGAACATTTATGCAACTCAAGATATCATCAAACACTAATGTATTATCTAAACTGCACTGGAATGTTTGTAATCGTTCAGATACATCTCTGCTATGGCTGTGTGCATCGCTGCTCCAAGTGGCAGAACATCCTCATCAAGAAAGAAGTGAGGGGAATGTGGGGCGTGGGTAGAGCCCAACTTTTCATTTCTGATCCCTATTTGAAAGATAACTCCAGGAATCACTTGTTGATAGAAGGCAAAGTCCTCACCTGCCATGACCTTTCCAATTTCCCCAACGTTCTCCGAACCAAGTACGAGTTTGCCAACCCTCTCTACATGTTGATGTAACTTCTCATCATTTGTGCAAGCTGGATATGCTGGGAAATCCTCCTCTTTCATGTCAATGTACGCCTTACACCTATGCACAGCTGCCTGTCCTTCAATTACCTGCAGGCTCATATAAATATGTATTTCAAATGTGCACCAAATTACTACGAGAAGTCTATGTTCTGTTCTTATTAGAAAGAACTTGAAGCATTTTCGTTGATACTGGACATTGAAGACAATTAGAATCTACTGCAACAGTATATCAAGAAATGAAGGATTCAATAGTGATTTCTATATATATTGTGTTTACGCTGGCCTTGAGCCAAGGGACTATCGAAAACAGCCTCTCTACCTACGCAAGAAGGGGTAAGGTCTGTGTACATTCCACCCTCCCCATACCCTACTTGTGGAAGGAAACTGCAGGAACGCCATTAGTTTGGTCATTCATTTAGCTGGAGAAAGAGTTTTGGTACGTGTTCAAGAAGTCATCCTTAATCTTGTTAGTTCATTACATAGGTACATGTAGCCCATCATTTCCAAATGGCCTAAGAAGGCCATCTGTTTAAGGCTATTAAACATCGACAAAAAAATCTCTAAATTTGTAACACAAACTACATGTTAAGGGAACAGCCAGAAAATCTAGTTGGTAGATGTTGATAGTAAACAAGAGCCAAGGTTCAACAAAGTACCTCTTTCACCCTCTTTTGAAGTTGAAACAAGCCTTCAGTTGTAAGACTCCTCAGAGTTCCCCCAAATTCAACATATGATGGAATTACATTTGATGCTGATCCACCTCTGACGTAAGTAACAGAAAGAACCTTCAGGCAGAAGTGAGTATTTCAATATCAGTAAGACTAAATATCAAATGAGGCTTGAGGTCTCAAACATCATACAGCTTCCACCTCAAAACTAATGAGTTGTTACAAACAAAAAATGTTCGTAAAGGGAATACATGTTCCTATATAATATTAAACATACCATTATGTACACTTCTTATGAGGTAAACATCTTCAAGGAAAATAGAAGACAAAGGATTGGACCAGTGTTATCATAAGTGCAATAAAGCTCTTACGTCCATTGGGTCTTCAAGCACAAAAGCATTGGCTTTAACGAAAAAAGGCGCAAACGAAAAAAGACCACAATATATATATTTAGTCTAAAACTAATAATAATAAACATTACTAACAAATATATGGACAAATAAACTGGAAAAAAAATAACGATAAAGTGAAATATCAATTGTTTAGTGTCGCCTCTTTAGGAGACCTTCATTTGCAAGGAAAGGTATGTCTTAGAGCCTTAATGATGACACTGAAGTGCAAACTAAGTGAGGCGAAGCGCTAACATGTTTTTTTGCATCCCTTTGAGAACACTCATTGGACAAAAATTGAGATTAAGGTGCGTACTTGACTATGAAGGGGATCTACTTCTCTTGAGATGAGCTGCTGCAATGCCACAATTGCAAATGATGCAGCAAGTATTGGATCCACAGCTTCATGGGGTTGTGCAGCATGCCCACCTTTTCCTTCTATTTTTGCTTCAAAGAAGCAAACGGCAGCTAAAAGGGGTCCAGGACTAGTGCCAATGCCCCCTGTAGGTCTTTTAAAATCAACATGCATACCAAATATAACTTCTGCATCACCTAGAGCTCCTTCCTTTATCATATGATTTGCACCAGCTCCTCCTTCCTCCGCAGGTTGGAAAACAAGTCTGACGGTTCCCTTTGTGGTTTACAAAAGAATTACAATAATATTGAGTTTAGCAAAAAGAGATATTGACTGATATTGTATGATGCCACACAAAGGACCAAGCAGATTAGGTGAATTTGAACAGTGCTTTAGGAGTGTCATGTGACATATGTATCCGTATGAAGTTGAAAAGAAAAATCTAGTAGTATCATTCAGACAATTACAGACTGACAAGTGATCAAAGAGTGTGGTTCAAAACAGAATGTTCTGATGGATAAATGCAAGATGCAGCATATGTAGTTATACATAAAGAGATCCAAGAAATGGTAAGTGGCCTTCGAAAATGATTAGATCATCCTTCCTAGTGCACTACTAGTCCTCTAGGGAAGGATGACCCAAATTCAGATTTTGAGAATCAAAGAACAATATGGTCATATCGTAATTACTTAGCAACATCGACAATTAAATAAGGAAACTTCCCTCTTCTGACCTATGAAGTTCAGACTGTTCCAAAGAAGACAAATTATGATATTAAGACAATAAAAATGCAACTTAACTTTTTTGACTAGTGCTCCACATGATCTCCCACAAGGTGATATGTCAGTTACAAACATTATTGTGCTCTCGGTCGTTTCTGGAAACAACTAGCTACTTTTGAAAGTCCTGATTCTGAAAGCCAGGAGATGCCAGAAGATTCAAAGATATTTTTGAAAAGGAGAAAATCTCTAAGTTCCTCTTAGGCCTTGATAAGGTCTCTACGAGCTTAAAGGAAGAATTCAGGGAATCAAACTATCCCTCTAATTGTGAGGCCTTTAGAAGTTTGAAGAGAATAAAAGTATGAAGAAACACATGATGTTAACTCAACCATTGTTCACCACTTGAAAAAGTTCAGTTCTCATGTCACAAGCACAAGTTACATTCCAAATGAATCAGTACTAGTGAAGAGTAAAGTTCCTTTAAACCAAACATCAAAAGAACTCACATTAAGTTTGTCCTTCCGTTCATTCAGCAGCTTAGCAGCACCAAGAAGCATCGTCGTATGAGCATCGTGTCCACATCCATGCATTTTGCCATTAATTTTGCTCTTATGTTCCCATTCAACAAGTTCCTACGGTTATATTCATTTGAGATCAATACCAGAGACATTTCACACTTAAATATGCACAGTACTAATTATCTCTTTATAACTCCCCCTATATAATCTTCATAAAGCATAGTCTGTCACAACTCCAAATAAAGTTGGAGGATTGTGACAAGCTGACAACCAGTGTAAAAACAATCTAACTAATATTGAATCCTCTAGATTTGATACAGCCCAACTCGGGGCGGAGGTAGAGGGGTGCAAGGACGTTTAGAAATCATGATCACCCAGTTTCAATTTATGTGTCTTACTTTCCTTTTTAGTCCATTTCAAAATGAATATCTATTTCTTTTTTGACAAATCTTTAATTCTAAATTTTCACATGGCATCTTTAAGATCACAAGACTATATGATATTTCAGTAAATTCAATATATCTTCAAAAGTTTTGTTACTTTCTTTAACTTCTTCCCAAATCAAAACCAGTAAATAAGGGAAAAAAAGAATCTTTTTGTACATAAGTAACTAGGAGAAACCTGCATAGGAAGGGCATCCATATCAGCTCGCAAAGCAACAACAGGGGGAGAACCATTGCCAATTTGAGCAACAATACCAGTTTTTGCAAAAGGGTATTCATAATAAACCCCAAGCTTATCAAGTTCACTACGAATCAGAGCACTGGTATTATATTCTTCGAATCTGAGTTCTGGGTATTCATGAATTTTCCTTCTTATGGATACTAACCAATCTTTATCTTTACTTGCTGATCTCAGTATCTGCTTAACAAATTCTTGATCAAAGTAGCTGCCTTGAACTGAATACAGTAAGCTGAAGTAGAAAAGCAATATGAGTACTAAAATTGGAGAAAATGTGAACATTTTGCCAGTTTTTCTGTGTGATTTTGCGGTAGTTGATGGTTCATCTAATCGTTGTTTACACAAGTAAAATGAACAAACGACCGACGACTTTTATTGGATATTCTAAACACGGCCGAAAATATGATCAATTTTACTTGTCATATTTTATTTTTTTCCGTATTTTTTAGGAAACTAAACTCTGAGATAGTAAATAAAAAAGAAGAATGAGGTAAACAATCTCAATCTAATAGTACTAGGAGTACTATCTTTCACCAAAATAATTTGTTTCCACATTTATTAAATAAGGATAAAAATAAAAATTAATAATTGATTTTTTTTTAAATAACAATAATTTCAAATCATTTATTTTAAGTAAATACGATAATTAAAATGGACCGACATTATAAGCTACTCTTTATATAATAAAAAACTACATGAGAAGTGTTATGAATTTAGTAATTGTGGATGTTCATTCAATGGATCATTTATCATATTTGTATCTAATTAATAATGTATTACTTGAGATATGTAACTCAAGGATGATTTGTACAATCATATAAATGGGTAGTCTTCACCTTTCACAAATACACACTTGAATGACAAAACTCTACAACTATTGTCTATATTTCATGATTTATATTATTTTATTGTTTATCAATTTACAACAGGAAGTACATTAAATCAGAATTTCTATAAATAAATATTCAGTAACTGGCTAAAACATTTGTAATAAGAGGACAAAGTCATGTGACTTTCCAAAGTAAATATAATGAGAGGGGAATCAATGTAACGATTTTCTAGCAAATGAAGAGCACAAGCATGACGAAGATCTGATAATATGGGGAAATGCACTTAATAACGATATGAAATTTCTTCACCTGGCAGACAGACGTTATTGCATTCCTTGAGTAGAACCAAGGAGATGTCCATATATATTGAGGGAAGGTAGAATGATCAAGGAGCTGAAGTCAAAATGTCAAATGCAAATCTTTGGGAAAAAGTTTAAATTTAACTAGATATCCTTGCACAATATAGTACTAGTATGTACAAAACAAGCCAATTATAATATAAAATATACACTAGTAACTTCTAAGTTTTCTCAACTTTAGCTCCTCTGCAATATTTGAAAAGGAGATAAAAATCAACAAAACATGTTAAGCCAGTTCATGCTACCGCGAGCACCTATATCATCCATCAGACCTATTTAAAAAAAGCTACAATTTGGATGCAACTGTCTCAGCTTAAAGCATCCACAAACACCTAAGAAGACAATGAGTAAACTTGCAACCGCGAACACCTTGGATATGTAGAAACTTAATGAAAACGAAGACAATGCTGCTCTCTTTAAACCATTTATATCTTTCACATTTGCACTCAAGTCTTCAGCCATTTGACAATCCCCTTTAAATTCTTTGCACATGGTATCTTGTGTCTCATCGCATGAGATAGCAGCACTCGGGGTAGAAGCTTCTTCATTGAAGAACTTTTCACTCTGCACATGCCAATTATTAAATATATGTCAATGTGTCATCTTTTAACCCTTTTTTTCATGAGGGATTAGGGAGACTTACCTCAGATACAGTTGACAGTGCTTGATGATATACTTCCTGATCAGAATCAGTCGGCATGTGACACTCTGCTCTTCCAGCTCGACGTTTCACTTGGTAACGTATTCTTCTAACAGTAGTTCCTTGCATTCCAGATCCCAGCTGGCTGTCGTCAGGTTGATTCTGCATCTGCCGAGTCCTTCGTGTTATTCCAAAAGCAGAATCAGTGCCTACATTGCTATAACCGTTTGATTCATCACAGTTTAGTGAGCTGTCGACCTGCATTCCACCAGAACCAGCAGACAAAATAACCTCTCCAGGGTAACCATTGTTAAGGAAATCCAGATTCCCCATTGAGTGATCATTGCGAACATAAGGTGTTGCAAACGCCTCGTCCACTGTGGTTGCAACAGAATTAACCTCTCTCATTACTGCAGTCTCTCCACAATTTCCCAACAGCAGCTCGGGTTCAAATAAATCTCTCCTAACCTGGGACAAAAAGAATAGCAGCAGAAGATCAGTTCTCTAAAAAACAGTTAAAAAGTTTCAAGTAACTGATGTCTTGAGACAACTCACAAATGCACGAAACTGAAAGACGCCTATAGAGTTCCACTTACTGGCTCTTGTGTGACTTGTGACTTCAACTCACTACACGTTCCAGAGTAATTAAATGGTCCCCTTGTTATAGTGTTAATACTGTTCGAGGCAAACCAGACTGACCTCAATTCAGCTTCAGAATCTTCGTAGGAAAGCTCATCAGAGCTGATAAGAATTGAATTTAAAAACTCATTAGTATTGAGATCATTTATTCCGTTCTGACATTGGACATCCTTTTGATCACAGCTTATCCCATTGGTCATGGTACCATGTGAGTTAGAAGATCCAAACTCCACCTGCGACTGTGAATGCAACGGAGACCAATCAATAGGCTCTGGTGAAGGGTCACGAAAGAGTCCCAACAATTCCTCTATCTGGAGATCTGGCTAAAATATGAAGCAAAGAAATAAGTACAATATTAGTTCAACCAATTGTCTGCAATGAAAAACTCAATATTTAAGAAAAAGGCAGAAATGGGAATTGCTCTACTTACTTGTCCTGATGTTATGTCCAACATCAGATCTTCAGCATCACCAGCAGTGCAACTATTGCCACAACTATCAATAGATAATCTTGTGTCATGAGTTTTGCCTCCAGAGGTTTTTGGTGGGTTACTTTTATTACTCTCACTTTCCATGATTGGAGATAGAGCCACTGCTGATAATCCATCATCGGTTGGTGATTTTCCAACAGCAGGAGAAGAAACAAGCTGTTCAACTTCATCAAAGTGTGAACTTTCGACATTTTCATCTTGCTTCAATTCATTCTTCTTAAAGAGACGACAAAGCACAAAGGCTCCCTGCACCAGGAAAATGATTACTAATAATCTAATATGGCCCAATTTGCTACATCACAAAATAGGAATGGAACAGTAAGCTTCAATGATTAAACTAATAATGGTGCATCTAATCCACAGTTGTTGATTCGGACATCTCACAAAATGTTGGACCCACCAAAAAGTAAGCTTTACATGGCTACACCACAAAATGTTGCACCCAACCCCTTGTTGTCCTAACAGAATATAAGTGGGCTAACTACAATTAAACTGGCCAGTCATATGCCACTCCATTTAAGTAAACACTATTGATATAATGTCACCTCACCTTAAGACATGATTTTTCTTAGATAAGAAACAGCCAAATATACCACTATACCTTCAAGTAGATTAGATTAACCCATAATTTCACATATGGAACAAACAATCTTTTTCTAACTAAATCCATCCCAAAACTAAGATACATGAAAAGAAGTTCAAATTGAAGAGAGAAGAAAGATTTCAGTCCCTACCTGTCCAGGGTGTGAACCATCCAATGACTTGTCAGTTGCACGATATTCATGGATCACCCAATTGGTCCTCTTCCCTTCAGGAGCTCGTCCAATGTAGTATACCAAAGTCTTCTTCATCCCAATCTTTGCCCTGTTTCTAGTAGCTATGTTTCTATCTTTACCAGTAGCTTTCCAGTATCCTCGTTCTGTTGCTCGGTTCAATCGCTGCCCATTTTGGTACTTCCTGTCTATCGGGCAGAAGTAGAACCACTCATTGTCATTTGACTCTACAACAGACAAATCTGCAATCATTTGAAACAATTCATATCATTACATTCTTTTCAAATATGAACTTTGAAGTCACAAATACAAAGGGGCTTTGTTGGTGTTGGAGCTTCTGATCGCGGACAAAGGAGAAAAAAGTGTCAGTGCAGTGAAAGCTGCACCCTGAACTTCTTAAGACAAAAATAATATGGTGATAAACATTACCGAGTATACCATATGGAAGCACATTGCTACAAAAATGATAATCAGTGGACAAAAAACCAAGACTATCTAGCTTCATCCATTCATTTCAAAACTTCATACTAAAAGTAGGTCAAAAGCACCCAAAAGCAAAGCTAATCACAATTATTTCAACTGTGAGGATCATCAACAGAATTGTCTCCCTTCCCCCTACCCCACCCCACCCCACCCCACCCATCGTCCCGAAATAGCAAAGAAAAAGAGATCCGATCGAGTGCTCATAATCTGGAGTAAAAGGATTAGCTACTCGGTCTGCGAAATTGTAACTGGAGCTTATGGAACTGATTATTCACAAAGCAATCAACTCTCCCAACCCGAAGAAAACGATTACACTTACCGTGCAAAATCAAAAGTAAGGCACAAATGATCAAGGGCCTGAAAGCTGTTAATCAGGTTTTACAATCACAAAAGTCCACAAAATTTTCTTGAAAAGAAGAGTTAGGAATCAAATTTCTTGGCCAATTCAAATTGCCCCTTTACCCTTCTAATTGTTTTTCTTTCAAGGGATTGTGTATCTATCAACAAGAATCATAATTGTTCAGTGATACTGGTTCCCCTTTCCAACATTCCATTTTGACATGAAATCACTGACAAATAATACAACAGCACAAACTAAAGGAAAAAGGATTTAACAAAAGGAGGCAAAAAAATGTTGACGAAACTAACCAGGCAAATCCCAGGGCTCGAATTTGCAGATATCAATTTCACGAATAACACCCACTTGGTCATGACAACCATTGATCTTCAAGCACAAATAATGATTGATAAGCTCCTCATCCGTGGGTCGAAAACGATATCCAATCGGTAAAGTATTCAACGGTGGAACTGCCACCTGATTTCCCACCGGAGGTACAGTCATCACCAAGATCCAAACTTTAACACAGAAAAACGAAGAAGCTTGTATTTGGGCTGTGGATTAATCGATGGAATTTTTCTCAAAACTATATGATGTAAGGTGAATCGACAAAAGGGCTGATTCTTAGTAGAGAAAATGAATGAAAGGGGCGATGTGGAAAACCCTTTTATTGAATGAGAAATGGGGGATTTTCCATAGATACTAAACAGGAAACATCCTAGAAAGTGACATAACTGATGTGACTTGATTTACCCAAAATCAATACACAAAAACCGCGTAAGAATTCTTGAAATACCGCGTAGAAACAGAATGACCCTACTTCCATTATTATCACTGTGGCAACAATGGAAGTCATGGCGCCAGTAGCAGTTGTACACGTCGGATGAAAAATGTTGTTGATGCCCTAAATTACTGCTGATATCACCATTTCAAAAAAAAAATTAACCATATTAAATTTTACTCAGTTAAAAAAAAGAAAAGTATTTGAAAACAATCTTGAACATGATGTAAATTATTAATTTTATCTCTGAAGTATTGGTAGTCTTAAAGACACTTATTTACTTGACTAATTAAACTTAGACACACTCCTGTCTACATAGCAAGTGGTGTCAAACTCTTATAAAAGGCTTTTGATAAAAAATTTAGAAGTGTATTTTACTTATATTGCAAGATCAAGGCATATTTAAGTTCAATTAGTTATGTAAAGTGATATTTTTAAACAACAGTACTAATAACAATAACAACAATAATAATAATAATAATAACAACAACAACAATAGTAGTAGTATCATCCCACTAATATAATTTAAAACATGTTCTTGATCAATTAAAAATACCTTTGACCAACTGAAATTAATTAAATATACCTATATTAAATCAAGTTAAATTTTCTAAGGTAGAAAATTATCAGTGAGAAAGTCATATTCGAGAATGAAAATAACAATAAAAATCATTATCGAGCAATAGATAATGAAATAAAATATAAAATAAATTGTTAAGTTTCTAGAATCTACTTGGACCTTTTCTCAAAATAAAATAGACTACCGGGCATTTCACAATCAATCCTATTCCTCTAACTTGCTTATATTAAAGGAATATTCTAGAAGTTCTAATTTTAAAGATTTGATTTTGTAGTCTTTTATAAAATAAAAGAATAATTTTTATTTATAAGAAAATTTTATTTTACATGTAAAAGATCTACAAATTTTTTTTTGTTGGATTTGAAAATGATCGTAAGAGATTATTTTTGCTAAATTTTGTTCATGCAGAGTGGTTTTTTCTTTTTCCATGAGTACTCATCCATTTGTTTATGTTATTAAAGGATGAAACATGTTTATTTATCTATTTATGATTTTATATTTACATTATAAGTCTGTAATATGCTCCCACAGGTATGAGTTTGATTATTTTTTTGGGGTCAAACACATAAATATTCTTCCAATTAATTTTTTTATAATCATTCACAAACAAAGAAATAAAATAATGTAGTTAGTCAAATATCATAAAGACGAAACTTAGAATTTATCAATAATTAAAAAATAAAAATAAAAAGAAGAAGATATTAACTCATGTTTACCTGAATTTAAAGTGGTACATTGCTCGTATACCTACTCCCATAAGTGAAACGTCTGTTCTTGGTGGATCATTAATTTATCCACAGACATATTTACTTCATTTTAAAATAAGTGGTGTTTTCAACTTAGACATACTTCTAAAGCTAATTAGTGGTTTTTTTATTATATAAATAAGAATCATTTTAAAAGAAGAAACTTAAAATTTTAAAACATCACTTATTTTGAAACGTGTGAGTACATTTGTACAAGATTTCAATTTTGCCTCTTGAGTAGTTTTGAGACAAGTGAGTCTTGGACCAAACACAATAAATAACAAAAATGTCATTTTCAATCTTTTTTCCTTCTAAGCTAATTAACAAGTGGTTTGTGGGAAGAAAGTATAAACAGACAAAAAGTACCTTGTTTGGCCTAATTAGACTCCAATTTTTAGTGTATTGTTTGTTGTATTTTAATATCATGAAAAGGATTGGAAGAACCTTAGGCCTTAAGCTACGCAAAAGTCTTGGTCAAGGCCCAAGGGGATTACACATTTTTATCTTTTTACTCTCTTAGAAAATCAACTAATTTTCTTATCCTCGATTCGAGGATAGAGCTAAAATGAATTATGAGTTCGATGATGAATTCAGAATTTTTAAATTTTGACTTTAATATTTTGTTATTATAATTTAAAAATGAGACGATTGAACTTTTTACTCTCAAATTTTTTCTTTTCTTTTACGAGTGTAGTTAATCTTTTGATAAGCAACAATTGATTGATTTACACACATAAAGTTGACTAGAGAGCTCCAAAGTATTACCATTATATTTAAAAATGTGACATAATCCAAAAGTTCGTTTTGACTACGTACTTCAAAAGATTCTCTATCAAGTTCTATTACATATTTTTACTAACAATATATAAAGTAGGAGCGGGCATGATACAATATAATTGAAACATTTGATTTGGTAATTTCGATTTTTAATTTTTAAAAATATTAGATTATGTCTATAACAAATTATTTCGATATGGTTTTCAATTTAAGTATTTTGTAGTATTGTAAATTGATAACCATAATTTATTCGTACGTGACTTACATATAATCATACAATAGAAAATCATGACTTTGGCTTTCCATGAAATACCTCAACCATATCATATTAATTGCACCTTAAACATGTAGAAACTGTTGGTATATAGCAAGAGTTAATGGGAAATGGAGGGAAGATGAAAAGAGATGAACTTGAAAAGTTCTATTATGCTTTAGTAAAAAGACATTTCTCCCTCATTGGTGGTGGAAAGAAAAATAGAAGTGTTTAAATAGAGAAACACTTCTATTAGTTATTAAAAGGGTTGGAAAGAGGGACCCCCCTCGCGCCGTCGCTCGGCTTCGGCTTTCAAAGGTTGCAAACTTTCATAAATGGTCGTGTGGATTCTGAAAGGTTGCAACCTTTCAGAATCAGTTCCTCTTGGCTATAAATACCAGTGATTTTTCAGACTTTTTACTTACGAAAATTTCTGATTTCTTCTTCTTCTTCTGCACAAATTTTATTCGTGTACTTTACTGCCGTTGTGTGGTTCGCTGACACCAGAATTTTGGGTATCAATACACTGGTGATTGAGATCATTCTATCTTGGGAGGACATATTCCAAATCAAACCTCGGATACTAGAGAGGAATAATTTCCTTAATGGGACACAATGCATTCAGTGGACTTGATCTTCTTTCCATTCTGTTTATTACAGATTCTAGTACGTTTTACAGATTTTAGTTTTGATAATTAATTTTTGTTCTTCACTGTGATTTAAAACTTTGGTAACTTAGTGTTTCTGCAAAGTTTCTATAATCAGTAGTACTATTTTACACAGATTGCCTAACAATCTTAAGTAAATTATTTAATTGTTAATCTGTATATCTGGTGGAGACAAAAACCTTCGTGGTTTTATACTCCTATTAAGTTTACAATTTAAGTTATTGCTTACTAAGTCATTTGTATCGATTTTTGTTTATCAGAAATGACAATTGATAATGTTACGGTGGTTGTTGCTGCACCAACCCGAACTGTTGTACCACCAGCAGAGAAATCGAAAAAATTCTCTGGTGTGAATTTCAAAGGATGACAGCAACGGGTATTTTTCTGGCTTACCACTCTTGGTCTGCAGAAATTTACCAATGAAGAAACTCCAGTGCCTGTTGCTGATATGTCAGACAGAGAAAAGTTCATGGTTATTAAAGCATGTAAACAAGCAGACTTCCTATGTAAGGGACTTATATAATGTCTACAGTGCAATGACAACTTCAAAAGAATTGTGGAATGCACTTGAGAAGAAATATAAGACAGAAGATGCATGCTTGAAAAAGTTTATGGTCGCAAAGTTTTTAGACTATAAAATATCAGATAGTAAAACTGTTGGATCACAAGTGCAGGAACTTCAACTTATTTTCCATGATATGATTGCTGAGGATATTGTAGTTAATGAAGTTTTTCAAGTGGCTGCAATGATCGAGAAGTTACCTCCTTCGTGGAACGACTTCAAGAATTATTTAAAGCACAAGCGCAAGGAAAGAAAGCTTAAAGATCTTGTAATTCGGCTCAAGATCGAGGAAGATAACAAGACCTCCGAAAAGAAATCTCGTGGGAAGTCGACAATAATGAGAGTTAATATTGTTGAAGAAGCTCATGCCAAAGGCAAAAAGAGAAAGAAGTCCAACGGACAAAAGTCAGAACAGGCCAAGAAGAAATTCAAGGGCAACTGTTACAATTATGGTAAGGCTGGTCACAAATCTTCTGACTGTCGTGCTCCAAGAAAGGACAAGGACAAAGGCATGTGTCAAGCAAACATCGTGGAAGAGATGAAAGATGCAGATGACCTCAGTGCAATGATCTCGGAGTGCAACTTAGTTGGAAATCCCAAGGAGTGGTTTTTCGACTCATGTGCCACTCGACATATTTGCTCTGCAAAAAAAGCCTTTGCAACGTATACTCCTGCTGAGTTCGATGAAGATCTGTTCATGGGGAACACAACAACAACAAGGATTGCAGGAACTGAAAAAGTAATGTTGAAAATGACATCCGGCAAGGTGTTGACTTTGAACAACGTTCTGCACATTCCCACTATTAGGAAGAATTTAGTTTATGTTGCACTGCTCGTTAAGAACGGGTTTAAATGTGTCCTAGTTACTGACAAAGCTGTAATAAGTAAAAATGAGATGTTCTTAGGAAAATGCTACCTCACTGAGGGCCTCTTCAAACTGAATGTAATGGTTGTTGACAGTATTAATCAGAATTCTGCTTTTGTTTACATATTGGAGTCAAATGATTTATGGCATGCCCGTTTGGGACATGTAAATTACAAAGCCTTGTGGAAATTGATTACTTTAGAAGTATTGTCTGATTTCAAATGTGATAAATTAAAATGTTAAATTTGTGTGGAATGTAAGTTTGTTAGACATCCTTATAAGTATGTTGACAGAAATTCAAAACCTTTAGACTTAATTCACACAGATATATGCGATATGAAATCAATACCATCTCGCGGTGGGAAAAAGTATTTTATAACGTTTATTGACAATTGCACTCGATTTTGTTATGTATATTTGCTTAGTAGTAAGGATGAAGCAATTGAGGCATTTAAGCAATACAAAAATGAAGTGGAAAATCAATTGAATCTAAAGATAAAAATGATTCGGAGTGATAGGGGTGGAGAATACGAATCTCCTTTTGCAGAGATATGTTTGGAATATGGTATTATTCATCAAACTACTGCACCATATACACCACAGTAAAATGATTTAACGGAACGAAAGAACAGAACATTAAAGGAAATGATGAATGCCTTGATATTCAGTTCTGGTTCACCGCGAAACCAGTGGGGGGAAGCCATCATTATGGCTAACAAGATACTCAATAGGGTACCCCGTAGCAAAACGTAATCGATTCCATATGAGTTATGGAAAGGAAGGAAACCCAACTTGAAATATTTTAAAGTGTGGAGGTGTTTAGCCAAGGTAGAGGTTCATTTACCCAAGAGGGTGAAAATTGAACGCAATACAGTGGATTGTGTATTTATTGGATATGCTGTGAACAGTAAGGCCTGTCGGTTTTTGGTTCACAAATTTGATAATCCTGAAATTCATGTTAATACGGTAATTGAGTCAGATAACGCTGAGTTTTTTGAACACATTTATCCGTATAAAACTGAATGTGAGTCGACAAGTGAAAGACCTAAACGACCACGGGAAGAATCAACTGAAAATACACTACCTAATGAGAATCCTAGGCGTAGTAATCGCCAACGGAAATCCACTTCTTCCGGATCAGATTTTGTGGCATTCTTGCTTGAAAATGAGCCTCAAACATTTAAAGCAGCTATGTCTTCGTCTGAGTCAACTTATTGGAAAGAAGCAGTCAATAGTGAGATCGAATCAATTTTAAGTAACCATACTTGGGAATTGGCTAATCTTCCTCCAGAAAATAAACCTTTAGGATCAAAGTGGATCTTTAAAAGGAAAATGAAAGCCGGTGGGACTATTAACAAATATAAGGCTAGACTTGTAGTCAAAGGATACAGACAAAAAGAAGGTTTGGACTACTTTGATACATACTCTCCAGTAACAAGAATAACATCAATTAGGATGTTAATAGCACTAGCGGCAGTGCATGATCTTAATCCATCAAATGGATGTAAAGACAGCCTTCTTAAATGGAGAGTTGGAGGAAGAAATTTACATGGAACAACTTGAAGGGTTTGTAGTTCCTTGTAAGGAAGAGAAAGTGTGCAGGCTTGTGAAGTCGTTTTATGGGCTCAAGCAAGCACTCAAACAATGGCATGCTAAATTTAACCAAACAATGTTAGCAAATGGATTCAAGATTAATGAATGTGATAAGTGTGTTTACATTAAAAACGTTCCGAATCATGGAGTCATTGTTTGTCTGTATGTTGATGACATGTTAATAATGAGTAAAGATATTGACGATATAAATGCTACTAAGCGCATGCTATCTAGCAAGTTCGATATGAATGACTTAGGAGTTGCTGATTTGATCTTAGGGATCAAGATTCAAAAAACTCCTCAGGGACTAGCATTATCTCAATCTCATTATATTGAAAGAGTATTGGATAAGTTCAAGTACTTGAATTTCAACGATGTCAAAACTCCAATTGATTTAAGCTTTACATTTCAAAAGAATGAAGGTGAAAGTGACTCTCAATTGAATATGCCAGAGTGTTGGGAAGTTTGATGTATATTATGAATTGTACGCGATCGGATATAACATGTGTTATTAGCAAACTGAGTCGGTTCACTAGTAATCCTAATCAAACTCACTGGATGGCAATGAAACGTGTGTTGGGGTATCTGAAACATACACAACATTATGCTTTGCATTATAGTAAATATTATGCCGTGATTGAAGGATATAGTGATGCAAATTGGATAACCGGGTCAAATGAAGTAAAATCCACAAGTGGTTATGTGTTTACACTTAGTGGAGGAGCAGTCTCTTGGAAATCGTCCAAACGGACATATATCGCTCGCTCCACAATGAAATTTGAATTTATTGCCTTAGATAAGGCCGGTGAAGAAGCTGAATGGCTCCGGAATTTCTTAGAGGATATTCCATTCTGGCCCAAACCTGTGGGACCTATTTGCATACATTGTGATAGTCAAGTAGCAATAGGTAGGGCAGGAAGCGTCATGTACAACGGGAAGTCTCGTCATATAAGACGGAGACATAACACCGTAAGACAAATGCTTTCTGTGGAATTATCACTATTGACTATGTGAAGTCAAGCGATAATGTGTCAGATCCACTAACGAAAGGCCTAGTAAGAGAGGCAGTTGAAAGATCATCTAAGGGATGGGTTTACGGCTTAGGACAAGTCATCATGGCGGTAACTCTATCTAGCAGACTGGAGATCCCAAGAGCTAGATTCAAGGAGAAAAATAAAGTTGTGACTGACGGTTCGACATTGTCAATCAACTCAATCCATTCTCATGATGAAGACAATGTTCAGGAACGAGGTTAAAACATTCAGGCTTGTTAATGAGTTAATAAAGCTTAAAGTTTTTAATGATTTGCTAAGTTTGACAGATTTGACCAAATAATGTATCTACGAGATGACACGGTTAGAAATCACCTATGTGAGTGTGAAGTGTAAGCCGCTTCAAAGAGAATTTTTTGTCAAA